>JAHPZR010009701.1:15000-29607 GCA_019787425.1 Platygyra sinensis | reverse complement strand
CCTCAGATAAGCATAGCGAAGGTGTTCGTACGAGTATGACGGTACACTAGGCCCATGTCTTCCTACTGCGCGGTAGGAACATGGCCGATCAATGGCCGGACCCCCCGAAAAAATTACGAGAAAATACCGTGCAGAAGAAAAAAAAACGTACTTTTCCCCAAGTTACTCGGGTTGAAAAAAACGGCCTTGGTCCCCCCCCCCTGGGTGAGTTAAAACACACCTTTTACATTAAACCACTTGCGAAAAAATTCACAAAACCAGAAACGTTCCACGAAAAAAATTTGATCGAACCTGGCACAACTGTTAAAAAGCCCCCGTACCTTTTTTAAGGAAGTTCCCCCCCCCAAAATAAAACTCTAGCCCATACCCAGATGGGGCCTCCTTTAAATTTAAATTTTTCTCAAGCATCCTCACATGGAAGTTCCCACGCCCGGAGTGGAAGTTTATGGAGTTAGACTAACTCGTTATTTGTTACTGCTGACGGACGTACTTGGGCCTATGGTCTCAGAGATATATATACTTATTAGACGTTTTGTTGTGTAGTATCGCCGAGTATTTTTACGAGTTGTGCCGTATTTTCACGAACCCGTAGGGCGAGTCAAAAATACAAACAAGAGTTAAAAGTTCTCAGCGACACTAAACACAACAAAACAGTCTAATAAGAGATTTATTATCCAACACGCCAAATTGTTATGTCGTGCGGGCGAATTTTGCGGATATTCAAAATTACGGGGAATGCGTGACAGAAGTATGCGAAGCGGAACGGAATTGGAATCTTTTACTGTCGTCTAACTGCTTTTCTTCGTTCTTATCGGCATCAGAATAATCTATTATTTAAATATTGTCCGCACCTTTTTCACCGTAACTTCAATCCAATTTGTCGCGTGCGCGTTGCGAGAACACCTGTCTAACTCGGTTTGGAGATAGTACAAATACCGCCGTGATCTTTGTACGCGTTTTGGGCTGGTTATGTGTACTCTATGAAGTGCATGTTGGGTAATAATATACATGCCAACTCACTACATGCATACTCCTTCTATCCTGTAGCAAACCGTTACCTCGTCAAATGTGTCATGTTATCCAATGATAAAACTAGCGCGGGTATATAACATTTTGAGATTTAAGTGGAACACCCGTGAAAAGAAACTCGGGGTTACCGATGGTAACCAATGCCTTTAGGCTCAGCTTCCATCCGTTGGGTGCATTTGGTGTGCCAGCGATCCTCTCTTACCCTGGAGCGGATCGCGGGTGTACCGAAACACCCCAAGTACCCCTTTTTGAAAAATTGTTTTCGCGTCATCGTGTGTGAGGCCGTAGTAGGCTCTTTCCAGTCGTGCAAAACCAAGAACGGTAGTGGGAACAAGAAGTTGCGGCCGTTCTTCTGCGGATACCGACCATCACTCGTCATCGCAACGAAATCATGAAACCGTCACCGACCAATCAATCGTTTACGGCAACACCCTGTTAGAATTAGGCGTGGGTTCGAATTAAACTGGAAGAGGAATAGACCTTTTCTGCGATAACAGCTGCTATTGTGAATTTTATTGTTTCAAAATAGCTATTATGGGATGCTCAGGGACAGTAAACCAATTTCGATATGTTAAATTCAGCTTAACACAGTATACCTCAGCGCAAGTGTGTGCGGGAAATAAAACCCCACAAGCTCTGTATTTATTCCCAGAGCCTCGTACTGAGGTCTGTTGTTTTAGGGTGAGTTTAATATATCAAAATTGGTCTGTTATATGTATTTGCCCCCCGAGCATCACGTAATAGCTATTTGAAATAATAGAATCCAAAATGGCCGACGTATCACCAAAAGGTCCATTGAGCGGGAATTCATGCTTGGGGCGGTGCGAGACGAGGAAAAATGATATACAGGCAATTTTTTTCTTAGGCGCCAAGACTTTAAACCTGCACAGAACTTCGGCAGTCCTCATTGCAGTGAAAAATGAAATCACCAAGTGTGTGTCTCCATCCCGGTTTAATCGCGATGAAAGTTTAACAAAACCTCGCATTGAACTTTCTTCACACGATTTGTTGTGAGAAAAGCATCTGGAATGGAGCCCTCTAAGTTTTTAGGGAAAATTCACGTTGTAAAAAATGAGGGGAGACGATCAACGTCAGCTATTTTTCAGTGATGGGACATCATAAAGCATAATAATTCGAATCTTAGGAAAAAATCATTCGAGTTAAATGTACACTCAGTATGCCATCTTAAGGTTACCTTATACCTTCAGGGGTGCTCGCGTCCAAGCGCGTACGTTTTAGCCGCAGATGCTAAACCCCATTCAAATTAAAGCTTATTGAGCTGCTGTCAACATTTACCAAGAATTTTGAAATGAAATGAACTGCCGATTTTTTTCTATGACCACTAGATTCGAGCGACCCTAATCACCTTTTGAAGCTACAAGTCAAAGCGAATTTTGTTTTTCGCCAATTTATTTTTTCTCTCGGTTTCAGGACAAAAAGGCGCTATCGGGGGGGGGGGGGGGCGTCTTGCCATATTTCAATTGCTAGTAAAAAGTTCAACACCGACCCTTTTGTGAAGTGATCGGACAAAAATCGCTCCCGGGAAAAAAGGCATACTTCGAAAATAAAACAATTCGCAGACATCAGTTTGTTTTTTTATATGTTTTAAAGATGTCTGCTTAGGAAGCAAAAAAAAATTTCAAAGAAACTTTGAATATTGGTCACGATACTAAAACAATATCTTGCTTCGAAATAAAGGTCCGCCTACCAACGACTCTAACTGGGTTCTAAGGCCCGTTTCACAACGCCGTGCTTAAGTCGTGCCGAACTAAATTCATTATTTAAGTTCGACTTTGGCGCGGCTGTAGCACGGCGTTTGAAACCATTTAAGAATTAGGTTCGACTCTGCCGTGTAGCACGGCAAGCTCTGTCGTGCTACCCGACTTTGGAACGGCATGGGTTTCAAACGGCGTGCTATTGCCGTGCCGAACTAAATAAGTAACATAACTAAAATTATCATTTTGGAGGATTTGTCGTATCCGTTGGGCACCGCTTGCTGTCGGTAATATCGCACATGCATGTTCTCTAAACGCCCCAGTGAATTCTCAGTGAGTGAACTCATTAAATGACTTTGACCCATGGCATCGACGTTTTGAGAGAAACCGAAGTTCGTGGCCAACGTCGTGCTCCCCCCCCCAGTCGAGCCAAATTGAATTTAGTTCCGCGTCACGAGACACTTTTATGTCGTTCCCGGCGTCTCCCTCTGCCACACGGGCCTCAGATCCCCGAGCCAATCAGCGCTTGGAACCAAGCACTACTAAGCCGTTGATCTCGCCGGTACAAAATCACTAACACAGCGGCTGAAATCCTGCCGAAACACAACTCTTTTATTATTTTGTATGTCATAATGCCCTCACGGCAGCTCGGTTTTTTATTTGTGTGAAGATGGTCTGGTCAAAGTTGGGGACACCGCCACACACCACGATTTAAATACGACAATTCAGAGGATGGCGAGAAGCGAGAGCCGCAGTGAAAATGAACCATAAGAGAGAAAAAGCGCGCAGGGGGCGTGAATATGACAAATGCTCGATGGATAATATTGTGCATAGGGGATGCTCCAATGTAGGTCCGACGATTCAATCGGTATCGTAGAAGAACGGCCGCAACTTTTCGTGTGGTCCCACTCCGTTCTTGGTTTGAACGCACGGGAAAGAGCCTACACGGCCTCACACAACGTGACGAATTTTCAGTACTTGGGTGTTTTTTCGGTACACCCGCGGATCCTCTCCAGGGTAAAGAGAGGAACGCTGGCACACCAAAGCCACCCACGGATGGTGAAACTTGAGACTAAACGCATTGGTTACCATCGGGACCCCGAGTTCTTTCACGGGTGTTCCACTTAAATCTCAAAATGTATATTACGACCACCGCGCTAGTTTTAGCAATTGGAGTGACATGAAACATTTGACGAGGAACACGCGTTGCTTGTCAGCATACCGGGCACACTATGAATTCTGAGGTGCAACACGCACGTGAGTTTGGCATGCACACTTCTTAGACCCACACTGCCACTTCCTAGAGTCCAAAAGCAATGACACCGCCCCTTACTTTTTTCACTTTCCACCCCCCCCCCCCCCTCCCACCCCCCCTCCCCCCCCCCCCCCCCCCCCCCCCGCCCCCCCCCCCTTCCCTCCCCTTACCCAAAACGAGTACAAAGATCACGCCGGTATTTGTTTACTCCAAACAAGGTTAGACAGGTTTTCTCGCCAACGCGCACGCGACAAATAGGATTGAAGTTACGGGACAAAGGGAGGACAATTTAAATAATATTTTTCTGGATGACGAAGAACGAAGAAAAGCAGTTAGACGACAGTAAAATTCCACTTCCGTTCCGCTTCGACATACTTTCTTGTTCACGCATCCCCGTTAATTTGTAATATCCGCAAAATTCGCCCGCACGCGACATAACAATTTGGCGTGTTGGATAATAAATCTCTTATTAGACGTTTTGTTGTGTAGTGTCGCTTGAGACTTTTTACTCGTTGTTTGTATTTTGACTCGCCCTACGGGTCGCGCAAAATACGGCACAACTCGTAAAAATACTCGCGATACTACACAACCAAAACGTCTAATAAGATAGATCTTCTGAGACCATAGTCCCAGTAACGGTTCATCATCAGTTAACAAATAACGAGTAGCTACTCCTACTTCAAATGCCGGGAGTGGGGAGACTTCCATGTGAGGATGCTTGAAAATTTAAATTTAAAGGAGCCCATCTGGGTATCGGCTAGAGTTTTATTTGGGGGGGGGGGGGGGGGGGGAACCTTTTTCTTTTAAAAAAAGTACGGCTTTAAAGTGCCAGTTCGATCAAATTTTCCGAAGTTTATGTTTGTGGATTTTTCGGAAAGTTTATGTAGCGGTTACTCACCAGACCAAGCCGTTTTTCAACCCGAGTACTGGAAGTACGTTTTTTCTCACGGTATTTCTCGTAATTTTTCGTCCGCCATTGGATCGGCCATGTTCCTACCGGCGCAGTAGGAGACATGGGCCTAGTGACGTCATACTCGTAACGAAAAACCTTCGCATCATAAACAAGATCTACTAAATCGCATGTTTCTTGTCCTTCTTTAACCAGTAATAGGTGGATGTAGAGTAAAAAAAATAAGGGACTAAAGGTGTATGGGTATTTTGGTGAATTAAAAACTAGATTAAAGTCCTGAGCCATCCATCTGAAAAGGTCGGGGATGGAAATCACTTTGGTTCGCTTGGATTTCCCCCGAATTTCCAGAAATTGATTTTTTCTTCTCCAATATCTTTCCATATTTTCGGAATCGACCCTAGCTGGACTTTCCGTTTATGTCCAGGCATCTATATTGGACGCCCAAAGCAAAGAACTTGAATAGAACAGATCGCAAAATCACCAACAAAATATCGCGCACTTTCCTTTCGTACGGGACTACTGTGCAAAGAGAATCCGGTGTTAAGATTGGCAATATTCCTGCAACCATGCACAACACATCTTTTTCCCGGCATTTTTTAACTCTACATTCACCTATTACTGGTTAAAGAAAGGACAAGAAACATGCGATTTAGTAGTGCGAAGGTTTTCGTTACGAGTATGACGTCACTAGGCCCATGTCTCCTACTGCGCGGTAGGAACATGGCCGATCAATGGCGGACGAAAAATTACGAGAAATACCGTGAGAAAAAACGGACTTCCATTACTCGGGTTGAAAAACGGCTTGGTCTGGTAAGTAACCGCTACATAAACTTTCGAAAAATCCACAAACATAAACTTCGGAAAATTTGATCGAACTGGCACTTTAAAGCCGTACTTTTTAAGAGTCAAATAAAACTCTAGCCATACCCAGATGGGCTCCTTAAATTTAAATTTTTCAAGCATCCTCACATGGAAGTTCCCACTCCGGATGGAGTAGGAGTAGCTACTCGTTATTTGTTTACTGATGATGACGTACTGGCCTATGGTCTCAGAATATATATCTTATTAGACGTTTTGTTGTGTAGTATCGCCGAGTATTTTTACGAGTTGTGCCGTATTTTCACGAACCCGTAGGGCGCAGTCAAATACAAACAAAGAGTAAAAGTTCTCAGGCGACACTAACACAACAAAACGTCTAATAGAGATTTATTATCCAACACGCCAAAATTGTTATGTCCGTGCGGGCGAATTTTGCGGATATTCAAAATTACGGGGAATGCGTGACAGAAGTATGCGAAGCGGAACGGAATTGGAATTTTACTGTCGTCTACTGCTTTTTCGTTCTTCGTCATCAGAAAAATATTATTTAAATTGTCCTCCCTTTTTTCCCGTAACTTCAATCCTATTTGTCGCGTGCGCGTGCGAGAAAACCTGTCTAACCTTTTGGAGTACAAATACCGCGTGATCTTTGTACTCGTTTTGGGCGTTATTTGTACTCTATGAGTGCAGTTGGGTAATAATACATGCAAACTCACTACATGCATCTCCTTCTATCCTGTAGCAACCGTTACCTACGTCAATGTTTCATGTTATCCATGATAAAACTAGCGCGGGTATATAACATTTTGAGATTTAAGTGGAACACCCGTGAAAGAACTCGGGGTACGATGGTAACCAATGCTTTAGTCTCAGTTTCCATCCGTGGGTGCTTTGGGTGCCAGCGATCCTCTCTTTACCCGGAGAGGATCGCGGGTGTACCGAAACACCCAAGTACTGAAAATTCGGTCACGTGTGTGAGGCCGTGTAGGCTCTTTCCAGTCGTTCAAACCAAGAACGGAGTGGAACGAAGTTGCGGCCGTTCTTCTCGGATACCGATGAATCGTCGGAATCATTGATATCCATTGAAATATTATCCATGAAATTGTTCCGCGGCTTTTTTTTTGTTCATTTTCGGCTTCGCCCAGCCACTCTAATTTTCGTATTAATGTTTTTCTTCCCCACTTTGACAGACCATCTTCAATAAAAACCGAGCTGCCTTGAGTGCCATTACAAAAAAAATAAGAGTGTTTTCGGGAGATTCGCGCGTAGATTTTACCGCGAGATCAACGGTAGTATCTTTCCAAGCGCTGATTGGCTCGGGGATCTGAGGCTCCGTTTCAAACGCGACCGTGCTAAAGTCGTGCCGAAACTAAAGTCAATTTGGCTCGACTGTAGCACGACGTTGGCACGACTTGGTTTCAAACGTTCGAGCCATGGTGCAAGCTTAATTCACTCACTGAGAATTCACTGGCGTTTAGAAAAGAGACGATATTACGAAGCAGCGGTCCAACGGATAAATCCAAAATGATAATATGTTTAGTTATTTACTTATTTAGTTCGGCACGGCAATAGCAACGCCGTTTGAAACCATGCCGTGCCAAAGTCGGGTAGCACGACAGAGCTTGCCGTGCTACACGCAGAGTCGAACCTAATTCTTAAATGGTTTCAAACGCCGTGCTACAGCCGCGCCAAAGTCGAAACCTAAATAATGAATTGAGTTCGGCACGACTTAAGCACGGCGTTTGAAACGGCCTTAGAACCCAGTTAGAGTCGTTTTGTAGGCGGACTTTATTTTTCGAAGCAAGAGTATTTTTTAGTATCGTGACCAATATTCAAAGTTTCTTTGAATTTTTTGCTTTAAGCAGACATATTTTAACATATAAAAAACAAACTGATGTCTGCGAAGTGTTTATTTCGAAGTATGCTTTTTTTCCCGGGAGCGATTTTTGTACGATCACATTCACAAAATGTCGTGTTGAACTTTTTACTGCAATTGAATATGGCAAGACGCGATAGCGCTTTTTGTCCTGAAACCGAGAGAAAAAATAATTGGCGAAAACAAAATTCGCTTTGACTTGTAGCTTTCAAAAGGTGATTAGGGCGCTCGAATCTAGTGGTCATGAAAAAATCGGCAGTTCATTTCATTTCAAAATTCTTGGTAAAATGTTGACAGCCAGCTCAATAAGCTTTAATTTGATATAGGGGGTTTAGGTATCTGCGGCTAAAACCGGACGCGCTTGGACGCGAGGCACCCCTGAAGGTATAAGGTAACCTTAAGATGGCATACTGAGTGTACATTTTAACTCGAATGATTTTTTTCCTAGATTCGAATTATTATGCTTTATGATTGTCCCATCAACTGAAAAAATAGCCTGACGTTGATCGTCTCCCTCATTTTTTACAACGTGAATTTTCCCTAAAAACTTAGAGGGCTCCATTCCAGATGCTTTTCTCACAAACAAATCGTGTGAAGAAAGTTCAATGCGAAGGTTTTGTTAAACTTTTCATCGCGATTAAACCGGGATGGAGACACACACTTGGTGATTTCTTTTTCACTGCAATGAGGACTGCGAAGTTCTGTGCAGGTTTAAAGTCTTGGCGCCTAAGAAAAAAAAATTGCCTGTATATCATTTTTTCCTCGTCTCGCACCGCCCCCAAGCATGGAATTCCCGCTCAATGGACCTTTTGGTGATACGTCGGCCATTTTGGATTCTATTATTTCAAATAGCTATTACGTGATGCTCGGGGGGCAAATACATATTAACAGACCAATTTTTGATATATTAAACTCACCCTAAAAACAACAGACCTCAGTACGAGGCTCTGGGAATAAATACAGAGCTTGTGGGGTTTATTTCCCGGCACACCTTGCGCTGAGGTATACTGTGTTAAGCTGAATTTAACATATCGAAATTGGTTACTTGTCCCTGAGCATCCCATAATAGCTATTTTGAAACAATAAAATTCAAAATAGCAGCTGTATCGCAGAAAAGGTCTATTCCTCTTCCAGTTTAATTCGAACCCACGCCTAATTCTAACCAGGGTGTTTGCCGTAAACGATTGATGGTCGGTGACGGTTTCATGATTTAGTTTGATGACGATTGATGGTCGGTATCCGAGAAGAACGGCCGCAACTTCGTTTCCCACTCCGTTCTTGGTTTGAACGACTGGAAAGAGCCTACACGGCCTCACACACGTGACGAATTTTCAGTACTTGGGTGTTTCGGTACACCCCGCGATCCTCTCCAGGGTAAAGAGAGGATCGCTGGCACACCAAAGCACCCACGGATGGAAACTGAGACTAAAGCATTGGTTACCATCGGTACCCCGAGTTCTTTCACGGGTGTTTCCACTTAAATCTCAAAATGTTATATACCCGCGCTAGTTTTATCATTGGGATAACATGAAACATTTGACGAGGTAACGGTTGCTACAGGATAGAAAGGAGATGCATGTAGTGAGTTTGCATGTATTATTACCCAACTGCACTTCATAGAGTACAAATAACGCCCAAAACGAGTACAAAGATCACGCGGTATTTGTACTCCAAACAGGTTAGACAGGTTTTTCTCGCAACGCGCACGCGACAAATAGGATTGAAGTTACGGGAAAAAAGGGAGGACAATTTAAATAATATTTTTCTGATGACGAAGAACGAAGAAAAGCAGTTAGACGACAGTAAAATTCCAATTCCGTTCCGCTTCGCATACTTCTGTCACGCATTCCCCGTAATTTTGAATATCCGCAAAATTCGCCCGCACGGACATAACAATTTGGCGTGTTGGATAATAAATCTCTTATTAGACGTTTTGTTGTTTAGTGTCGCTGAGAACTTTTACTCTTTGTTTGTATTTTGACTCGCCCTACGGGTTCGTGAAAATACGGCACAACTCGTAAAAATACTCGGCGATACTACACAACAAAACGTCTAATAAGATATATATTCTGAGACCATAGGCCAGTACGTCATCATCAGTAACAAATAACGAGTAGCTACTCCTACTTCAATCCGGGAGTGGGAACTTCCATGTGAGGATGCTTGAAAAAATTTAAATTTAAAGGAGCCCATCTGGGTATGGCTAGAGTTTTATTTGACTCTTAAAAAGTACGGCTTTAAAGTGCCAGTTCGATCAAATTTTCCGAAGTTTATGTTTGTGGATTTTTCGAAAGTTTATGTAGCGGTTACTCACCAGACCAAGCCGTTTTTCAACCCGAGTACTGGAAGTACGTTTTTTCTCACGGTATTTCTCGTAATTTTTCGTCCGCCATTGATCGGCCATGTTCCTACCGCGCAGTAGGAGACATGGGCCTAGTGACGTCATACTCGTAACGAAAACCTTCGCATCATAAACAAGATCTACTAATCGCATGTTTCTTGTCCTTTCTTTAACCAGTAATAGGTGGATGTAGAGTTAAAAAATGCCGGGAAAAAGATGTGTTGTGCATGGTTGCAGGAATATTGCTAATCTCAACACCGGATTCTCTTTGCACAGTAGTCCCGTACTAAAGGAAAGTGCGCGATATTTTGTTGGTGATTTTGCGATCTGTTCTATTCAAGTTCTTTGCTTTGGGCGTCCAATATAGATGCCTGGATATAAACGGAAACTCCAGCCAGGGTCGATTCCGAAAATATGGAAAGATATTGGAGAAGAAAAAATCAATTTCTGGAAATTCGGTGGGAAATCCAAGCGAACCAAGTGATTTCCATCCCCGACCTTTTCAGATGGGGGCTCAGGACTTTAAATCTAGTTTTTAATTCACCAAATACCCATACACCTTTAGTTCCCTTATTTTTTTACTCTGTCTCAAAGAATTCGTGCGGCCATTCAGTAAGTTTTACGTGAATTCGACGGTTACTCTCCAAGTCCTTCAGGGCCTAGAGCCAAATATCCTCCATCGACCGCCAAATCTGTACCAGTGATGGCTAAAGCATCTTTACTGCACAGGAAGGCAATGGTTGCTGCTACCTCTGCAGCCTCACAGAAACGACGGTTCATCTGTAGCTTAAGCAACGCTTGGCTCAATGTTCTTCCGCTCACCCACAATTGATTCTGCCTGCAAAGACATTTTTCAAGATTATTTCAGTAATGCAGATAAGGAAATAAACATTAAAAATACTGGAAAGTTAGGCCATGCTACTTATAGTTAAGTAATATATCAAACACGAAAGACAGAATATGACTACATTTCCAAACACCGTGAAGAGAATTGGAAATACTTCGCGTATTTGCATGAAATTTCGAAGTGTTTGAAAATGTGCGCAAACACAGTTATGAGAGTTTGAGATATGCTGCTGTGAAATATTTTATGGTTTTGGCATTTCCTTTCTAGCCTAATGAGTTTCTTTGTATTGTTATTTTGGGTGCTTTCTGGTCAATCCTATCATGGATACACTTGCCTTGCCCACCTACGCGACGTATTGGAACAAAGAAAGCTATTATCCATTTACTTGCACCGAGAGACCGAGGAAAGTACGGGCAAAAGGACGAATACTGAAACGAACGAGGAACGAACGAGCAAACGAACGAGGAAGGAAGAAACGAGTAAACGAACGAACGAATGCACGAGCGAACGAACGAACGAACAACTATTCTGCATCTAAATTCCTCTACTCATATTCTTGTTTTGGGTCACCTACTCGGTTAGTTCCACAAACTATTCAGGTGACCTAAACTCTGCAAATGAACCTACAATTGACATTTTCTTCCCCTTCCCAATCTCTCGATTTTATATTTTAAAATACTAGTAATAGTTCACAACTAAATCTGCCCCCGCTTCTCTTTTATCCGTCAAGGGTATAAAATTTTTATAGAAATTCCACTGCGTTAAAGGAAACTATTATTTATTGTATGAACTGAAATTTATATTTTTTTGTAAGCTATATCACTCATACTGTTCAAGTAACTACTGGCAAAAAAAACAGAGGTGTCAAACTCTGCAAATTACAAGCGGATAACAGCGGAAGCCACACAGAAATATGACCTCTAACGGCTTTACTCTGACGAAATGTCTCCCTGAAAAACACAGGATTAGTGCTTAGCGAAATATTCAAAGATCCTCCGATCGTACCATACAAAAGGGGCAAAACTTCCTAAGCGGCTACTACACGTGAATGGGAGTCGCGCAGGCCTGTCACCTTATTGTTATCCTTGGGTAATTCTGACGATCGGAAGGTACTATACTGATTTAGCTATTTAGTCGCAAATGAACCACACTGGCCTCGAATTTCGATCTAGTATACTTCAGGACTCTCTGAGCTGTTTTTTCCCCCAAAATCCATCTTCAGGATCTCTGAAAGCGTTTTCAATTTGTTTTAGATCATAATCTCGGCCATTTCGAAGCGAGCTAATTTAATCGAGCTGAAATAGTAATGGAGGCCTGCAAATACAAACGCTTTTCAGGGACGCTTGAACTCGAGATCTAAACCAAGGACAAAGCTCGTGGCAAAGACGCCGATCCCGCAAGTCCTCGCGCCCGTGTCCCTTTGCTGGCCTCCCATGAGCGTTTGCGGGAAAAACGTCGATCCCTTGCGGGCGTGCAAGCGATCAAATCGAGATTTTTTGCGGCTATATACCGGAAATACCTACATTCTCTCTTCTTCTCTCTCTATTACGCGGGGAGTCCCTAAGGTGCCTCCTCGGGTTTTTGGCCCTCTGGGGCCAAAAACCCTGCGGGGGCAATTAATTTGTATTAATTAATTATTCTGTGTGAGTTTAAATAAAAATTGACTTGACTTGACTTTTAACGAAAGAGCGAACGAAGGAAGGAGCAAGAGTGAGGGAGGGAGGGAGTGAGTGAGTAATAATAGTGATAGTTAAAGTATATAAAGAGTTGAAAGACTGCCACAGTTTAAACATAAAGACAAGTAACATGTGAAGCATTACCATTGCAGTCCAAGTATATCCGGGAGAAATAGAGTTTACTCTGATTCCATGAGCGGATAAATCCAGCGCCATCCTCCTGCTCATTGCTGTTACAGCACCTTTACTTGTCGCGTATGTCCAGCCCATATCGACAGCTTGAGCACGGTGGGACTGGACACTACTTATGTTCACCACAGCACAGTCCCAGGCCTCTGCTAAAGAATAAGATCAAAGTGTTCTTTGAGCAAACCCGCGAATTCTCCAGTGAATGATGATTAACATGAGCTAACCTTTACGTTATATGAATTTACCCTTTTCATAAAAAGCATACATGTTTTAAAAGCGGAAAATTTACAACAAGCAATAACCAAAACTTATTTACACTCTTTTTTTTAAGAATGTTGTTTTTCCAGCCTAGGCTGAATATTCTTATTTTTTCTGCCGATTTTAGGCTGAAAATATTCTTGTAAAAATTATAGCTTATGATATGTCCGTTTTAGAATTTATTGGGGTATCAATTACAAGTGTTTGGTGTCTAGATCTGAATCGCGTTGTCATGTGTCGTCGAGTGCAGGTTTTTTCGTTTCGTTGGCTAGTTTCGCCGTTCAGAGAAAGGAATAATTTTATACGGTTATGTTAAAAACATAAAATTGTATTGTATTTACAGATGATAAATGAATGATGGTGAAATTGCAGCTCGGTAAATATATGTGAAATAATGTAACACGAGCGTGGGACCTAGAAAAAACTCCTATCGGGACTCAGATTTTTTTCTAGGTCCCACGCTCGTGTTACATTATTTCACATGTATTTACAGATGTTTCAACACAAAATTATATCTATCTTTTTCAAAATCGTAGCCTCGGCTTTATTCTTTATTCGCAAATTTCAGCCTCAATATTCTTATAAAATATATTCTTATAGAAAAAAAAGAGTGTAACTGAAAATAATGATCCTGACGATAAACTTTGATGATCTTTTCTCTGACCACAGCAAAAAGGTTATTTAAAAGCTGTTAGCAACGCTGTCACACATCGCTGACAGATTTATGTCAACCTTTCCTTGACCTTTTCCTAATCTCCTTCACAGCATCTGCGTCGCCGTTGTGTGACTCACGCCAAAGCAATTGAGATTTTAAACACTAGCATAATTCCGGCCAGAGAGCTGAAAAAGGTATTTTAGTCTTGCTTTTTCCTTTCAAAATGACATTAATGAGAAGAAAAAAAGAGAATTTTTTTAAATAAATGTCAATCACAGATCAGAGTTTTCTCTTTTACAGCAAATCCTTTCGTTTTCTGATGGCTAGACTTGATTTCCACAAGGACGTTCTCGACGTCAAAATCGTTCAAGTCCGGTGTACCAGTAAGCGTAAAGAAGCCACTCAATATTAATTTATGAGGTGGCTGTGTGGTAAAATTGTAACCTTTAGAGAATAGCAGAAATGAAATACGAGAAAGCTTATAAAGCTGAATTGCGTATTTACAATATGTATTTACAATAAATAAACATATAAAACTATGATAATAAAGAATATTAAATTAGTAATAGAAGCCTAATAGATAAGATAAGAACGCTAACTTTCATTATTGATGAAACAGGATCGCATTAAAAAACTATTCAAAGGATTATCAAAACTTTGAGAAGATTGAAACGGAAATTGATTTTCGAGCCGAATAATTAAGAGCAAGGAGAAACGTGACGGGAAGTTATAAAACGCGTCTAGGAACACGTAATTACCGACTATACCTTTAGCCATAAATGGAAAACAGGCTTGCACCATGTTGGAATAGCCAATGACATTTATCCCCAGAATTCTCTCCCAGTCCTCTTTTGAAGAATCCAGGCCTGTGAAGAAGAGAATACCATAGCGAATTGATTAAAACTGTCAGAACTTAATGTTACGGATCTCTAATATGCGCGTTAATATGCTAGCTAAGTAATATGTACTAAGGTTTTATGGCTTCAGAGGTTTCATGGAGGGCTTTCGGCCAATGGAAAGTAAGAAAGAGTGCATCG
>JAHPZR010009701.1:0-7500 GCA_019787425.1 Platygyra sinensis | reverse complement strand
CAGTTTAATCTTTATACACATATTTTTTTGGCTGATCAGATCTCTAGTAGATCCTACGTTGGCAGCGTTTATCGTATGCGGTCCCTTGCAGTTTACAGTCTCTCATTTATGTCAGCAAAACTGTAAATCTGCACTGCTGTAAATCAAGTCAGAAATTATCCTTGGCTAATCGGCCGTGCATGTGAAAGAAATACTTTTTAACAATCAAAATACCGCACAAAAAAGAAAATGAATTACCTTCGAATTCAAAGATCCAAGAGACTTATGCACTGGTTTCACTTCAATTCGGTCACGGTGACATTTAAAATGTGCTAACCGTCAAAACGTTTGTGCTCCTGATTCTGCTGCCGAATTTCTCGGTAAACGAAAGCCTTTTAAAGACGGCAGAAATAGTGTCGCATTATTCATCGGCAAAATTCGACTTCAAACCCCCGATAGAGCGGGTAGTTTGAAACCCACAAGGGTACCCACAAGGTTTGTCACAACAACAAACAAAACAATTTGCCACCCCTTCCGCTCAAGAGATTTTTTATCACCCAGATCCTGGGTGGTCACGTGACCAGCCGCAACCAGGGCTTTCTTCCAACGACCCAACCTCGTTCCCAGGGTCCTCTCTCTACCTCGAGGTAAAAAGGGATCCTGGGAACGAGGTTGCCAGCGACCAAGGCAGGCATTGGCAGGTAAGAGGAGAGAGAGCCTGGGAATGCGGTTGAAGGCTGATTGATTAAATCGCCGATTGCTGACAGCTTTAAATGAAATATTCGAATAGATCTCAGTGGCGGATCCAGCTGGACCTTGAGCTAAAGTGGGAAGGGGGCCGGTTTTGATTTACTTGCCCTGCTGGCTTTTCTCTCATCTGTCATTTCTTCTTTTTTTACAACAAATGGAATTAAAAACTGTATAACCACAGCAACAAACCGATGAAAGTGCCGGATCTTAAGTAGACCTGGATTAGTAGAAATTTTAGAATACAAAATATAGACGGCACACTGAGCCCAACGGCAGATATGACCAAAATGAAACTGAAACGGAATAAAGGACTTATTATTTCAAACAAAAATTGCCCTATTTTTCGGGTTTGCAATACAAACCTTCCTCAGGGGCTGAGTGAAACCTGAAAAAAAAACGTGAAAAGCAAACCGTTACAAATAAAATTACATAAAAATTCGTGACGATGATTTCCCAAACCCCGGGCCCCTTCCCTAGATCCGCCATTAGGGAGCTTAAGATACCACGACGGCGACGTCGAGGACCGTGACGTCGATTAAAAAATGAACTTATATTTTACCTGCGAATCTCGCAGTACCCTAAAAGTTATTTACTTACCTTTTACTTCAGTTTATCTCTGTCAAAACTATCACGAAACTGAATCTAGGACACATCGATAAATCCGAAAACAAATTTAAAAAATTAGCCGTCGGGGTTCACGTTCTCTAGACAACACAGAACTTGGTCTTTTCACGTTGTTGTTTTGCAGAGGACGGTAAAAAAAAGTACTAAGAATTAGAACGCACGTGCACAGCCATTGTTCTGCTCATTAAACCTTTTGTTCAGCGACATTGCCGCTGCCGTTGCCGTCGTGGTTTTCTTAGGGCCTGATTACATGAGCCGGGCTGCTGCGGTGTGCCGAGATGACTCTCAGGCCGGTATTACATGAGGCGAGCCAGCCCGGTTGATCGGTTGATGGCTAATGCGATGAACCGTGGGAAACCGGAGCGAGCTTGATTTTGTACTCTCATTGGCTTAAAAACCCGGGTTGGCCCGGCAAACGCGATTACATAGAAAAATCTCAGCCCGGTTAGCCGGGATCTCGTCTAACCGGGCTGGGGCCTGTTTCTCGAAGCTCCCGGTAATTACCGGGCCCGTTAAGCTGTTTTGTTTTCCATTCTAGGGGGAGTTTCAAAAAGTTTGAAAACTGTAAAGTAAAGTTATCAGCCAAAGAAGGAAAATGGCCTTCATTAGAGATCAGAACACACCTTAATTTTCCTGAGACTTTGATTTAAAAATATGATTTCGGGCCCGTTAAGTTACCGGGTGTGTCGAGAAACGGGCCACTGGCCCGGTTGTCATGTAATCGCCGAGTTGATTTTTGTTGCATTTAACAAACGTGCCGAGACCCCGGCAAACTGACACCAGCCCGGCTCATGTAATCAGGCCCTTAAGCTCCCTACTGGATCTCTTGACAAAGCATGCAAATTTGCATAATTTTGCGAGACCTAGGAAGTTTACTTCTGTGTGCAATGCAGAATTGAAGGCAGCTTTGAGAAATTCTTCCCACCGCTTTATTTATATCTCTGGATTGAAACATAAGCAGAAGCTATGCCTGGAAAGAGGAAACTGTGCTTCAGAAGCGCGACGTTTTTAGCATTCTACCGACTGGTTTCGGGAGGAGAACGTTTAATACCTCGTCTTCTGCTAGACATACGGAAACTAGAACATGCTTGTGTTTTATTTGTAATGACTTTGGTACCGATAATGTAAGACCCGGTTGAGGAGTTAGCCTATTTAGGGAGCGTTATGAGAATGTTATCAAAAGTCAATGCATCAGCATGGGGAAAAATATCAATTTTGACAGGTGTAACTACCTTATTTCACTGATTTAAAACAAGGCGGATTGGGGTGTCAAAAACGAAGTCTACAGGCTCCAGTCGCTGTTTGGAAAAGGAGCCCGTGCACGGAGAGGAACATAGAACAGACTCGAGAGAGCATGGAAAATCGAGCGTATAGCTTCCCGTCCCCGCCTAACTCACTCCGATTGCAGAATTCTTCTTTTACGCGCTGCTCGTCGGTTCGCTTCGCTCGCCGAATATTTTTTCCGCCTTTTCCAGGACCCTATTCGCAGACTGTGATCTCGCACTCACCTCCCTGTACAGTATCACTATCTAATCCCCTAGCGGAACGCCTATCGGCACGATCCATGACCTTATAATATAGATAGTTGACGATTCTACAGAGTTGACTCCATGGTGTTCAAACAGTAAAGTAATTATTGCAAGGGAAAATAAATGTACAGAAATCTATGGCTGAACCCTAAATTTGAGTTTAACTTTGTACACCGTGCTGCCTGAGAAAGGCTGCCAATTCGAGTTGCCGAAAAAATGGTTGGTGTTTGATTAGCACAAATTATCATTACCTGGATTCGAATTATTCCCTAAATCGATTATCCCATCGACATGAGAAAAGATCTGACAATGACCGTTTTTATGTCAGGGACGTTAATGTCGTTAAAGCTGTCTCGAGACGACTTTAACGTCTAGACGACGCTCTTATCAGTGGCCTTGAACGTTTGAGACATTAAAACTGTCTAGTATAAAAACGTGACGCCCTTAACTGCCTGCCATGTTATCAGCTAGTAGATTTGTTCTTATGTTGACGCGCTAAAAATTGCTTGTTTCCAGTGTCGTCCAAGTGTAGAACCCAGTCTTACATAAAAGTGTTTTTTTCTTGTTAGGCCGTATACTTATATGCGTCTCGTTTTATATCAGACGCCTTTAACTTCCTGACGACTCAAACAGGTTCTAAGGAGAGCCGTGCCCAGAATGACATAAAAAGAGATTTGGCCGCGCTCGGTTAGCACAAGGGTGGGGTCTGGGAAAAATTTAAGGCAGACAAAAATCGCAGCTTGCTGTTACAACTATACAACACAACAACTGAATTTATTTCACCGCATTCTCTGTGCCATAATTCTTTGTTTTGCAAAACCTTTCTTGAGCCGGATTGTTCCTATTTGTAAGATTAATTATAAAATTATATATATTTATATCTCTTTTCTAACAACAAAATAGGAGATCATATTAAGGTGGCCGAACACAGTTTTCGCGCGTTCTTTTGCCGATGCAATATTTAGCACGTGCACAAGGATTTCAAAAAACAAACATGCCGTCAGTAGAGCGATCATTTTATTTACTCAACACCCGCACTATGTGTTGTTTTTCTCTATAATTGAACGCAGTGAATTGATGGCTTTAGTCTTTTATTACAGAGATATGTTAGTAAAGGTAACGATGCAAAGAACCCAGCAATTTTCAGCTTTTGTTTGTTACCGAAAGAACCCAGTTAAATGCAACGCATGCGCAGTTGCTCGAAAAATTGAGACCGATTGCTTTAGCAGAAACATGTCGATTTCTAACGATCCAGTCGTTAGAATTTCAAGAAATTTGGCAGAAAAATAGATCAGAGACCACGTGAATGATCTATTTAAAAAAATCTGAAATTTGACATAACGAATTTTTAATAATACAGAAAACGATTAGCGGCGAATTACGAAAATCGCTTATGTCAAAATTTTATTAGAAACGTGTTGACAGAAGGGATTTAATGTCATTTCTTAGTGTGCAAAATATGAAAACAATCTAACGACTGGATTTTTTTAAAATAAACAAAAACCATTATTTAAGCCTTGTTTTTAACCAGCCCCGTTGCCATGGCAACAGCAAACACCCCAGTCAAAACGCGAGAATAAATATTTCTGTAGTTAACCTTGACTCTTGCAAAAAATGGGCGCCAAAGCATAAATAGTTTAAAAGTTATGGTGAATTAGGCATAGGCACTTGAAAACTGTGTTCGGCCACCTTAAATAACTGTTGGCTCGCTTGATTTTCAAGCTAAGAAAATCTAAATCTAGTAAATAATAAATAACAGACAATAATTCGTCAAAGTTAAAATAAACGCATATAAATCTGCTCGATTTTACCATTTACATTCTTTTCAAAATAGACTATTTCTCTTAACGTAATCATTTACAAGGTTTGTCAAGTTTCTTGAGGGATTCTGTACAGTTGCAACCAGCACAAAACTTCTCTGATTTATTTTGTTACACCTTGTGGCAATTCTTGAATGCGCGAAACACTCAGGTATGCATAGCTCGCTTTTAAAAAGATATAAAACTACTGCATCGAAAGCATTTTACAGTTATTTCACAAAGTTTACAAAAATTCTTTAGAAACATGTATTTATACCGAGGATTGATTGACAGAGCTCGTCCCTTAAAAAAGTTCTGTATGTGAAAATTCTAGTATGCCCTTTAAATAACTAGAACATCAATGAAATACTCTTACTAAAAAAATCGCCGCAACGGAACGTTTAAAGCAGTATACCCATTAACAGACAGCCTTACGAGCTTGAGTGATTCCCTATTCTCCCGCAAACGCAATCTTTCTGCTGCCTTTAACCATAGTTAACTATGCTTTAAAGCAGGAAAGAATTCATGTAGAACATAACCTCCTTGACACAGTCGTTTGGATGTTAAGGCCCAGAGGAACTGAGTGCTAATTTGCTGAGTGCTGCTCAGTTGAAATGAATGATCTTAGTCCAAACCAAAGTGATTTTCAAATGCCGCAGCGTTTTCGCAATCTCAGTTTACAATTTTTCCCACTTTGGGATGCTGGGCGTTTAAAATTTCATTCGTCCAGATTTAATTCTCAGAGCATGGAAGCCAAAGGATTGCTATTTCTTATCAAGGCGGTTTGGGTGGGGCTGGTTTTCTCCTTGGCGATCCAAAACCCCTCTTTTTCTTGTTGAAACCGATCGGTACTTCCCACACCTTTCTCGGTATGTGCGTATAGTATGTGAATACAAAGGCTCGGGTGATGTGTTGTCCGCAACGCGTGTGCTTTAGGCTCTGCATTCTTTCCACGTTATCTTCCCTTCGCTTCAACAATAATGCCTTCCTCCTGGCAGCCGCTTGAGCAGAGCGCATGCGTGCTAAAGCCTCCAGCCGGCGTGCCATTTCAATGCGTCTCTGTTCCTCGCGGAGCCGTTGTTGTTCGGCTTCCTCTCGCTTAAGCCTTTCTTCTTCAGTCCGTTGTCGTTCTTCTTCCTCCCTCCTCAGCCTTTCCTCTTCTTCCTGCCTTAGCTTTGCTTCTTGCATTTCAGCGATCCGCCTCATCTGCTCGCGATACAGTCGCTCCTCTTGTATCCTCTGCAGTTCTTCTTCTGCTTCGCGTATCTTCTCCTCCTCTAAACGCCGTTCTTCTTCTTCCATCTGAAGAGCCAGGAGCCGTTCTTCCTCGCGTCTTTGCTCCTCTTCCAAGCGCTCCAGTTCTTCCTTCCGCCGCCTCGCTTCATCAATTTCTGCCATTCTTTTCTCACGATTCATTCGCTGTTGTTCAAGTTCTTTCTCTCGCTCTCTTAACTCGTCTTCTCTTTTCTTCTTCTCTTCACGCTTCTTTTGTACTTCCAGTCTTCGTCGTTCTGCTTCAGCCGCCCTTCTCGACTCTCGCTCTTCGCGCGCCTTCTTCTTCGCTTCCTTCAGTTTCTCCAGTGCTTCCTGCTCTTGTCGTTTCGCTTCTTCTTCCTCCTCCATTCTTTTCATCTTTTCTTCCTCGATATTCTTCTGCTTCTCTTCTGCCTCTGCTTTCGCTCTGACCGCCTCCTCTTCTCGCTCTTTTAACAGACGCATTTTCTCTTCTTTCAATCTCTTCTCCTCTTCTTTCCTCTTCCTTTCCTCTTTTCTTTGATCAGCTCTCAGTTTAGCCAGCTCCTTCTTGGACATTTTCTTGGGTACAGAAGGTGCATATGCATCTCTTTTGTCCGGTGAAACTTCCGGGGCGACTTGAGGCATTTGCATGGTCTGTACAGACTCGCGCCTTTTGACTGGTTCATTGACAACAGCATCGTCGCTGGCTTGATTGACAGCAGCGGAAGTGACATCACTTTTACTTTGCTCTTGAATGAACTGACGCAGTTCATCGTCCATTCCATCTAACATTTCCGGTGTGTTGAATGCATCAAAATCGATATTTTCCGGATCTATAGTGGACTCCTGCTCGTTTTTCTTTTTCGCAGATTTGGACGATTTTCCGGGTTTCTTTTTCAAATCGGTTTTCTGCAATAATAGAAATATAATCGTCAATGAATTCACAGTTTCTTAACTCATTTGCAATGTTATGAAGTCACAACAGCACCTTCGAGATGTGACGAAATTAATTATACGATGCTCTTTTGATTCCAATCTTTTCCAGCAACTTTGACCACAAATTAAGCCCATAAATTCCTTATTGCAACATTTTCCAGTATTGTTGATCTCCCGCTTCACAGCAAAGCGAAATCCTCGAGACTATAACTTTTAATTTGCAAGCCACGTGATCTTCATTACCATTACGATGTCCTTCATTTCCTAATAGAGGTGGCTTTTAGGCCTTGTCCACAGAACGCCTGAGGAATTTGAAACCTCAACTTTATTTCTACGGTTAGGGCTACTGGCGTGCACAGTAATCCATCACGAAAACTGAGCTTTTCGAAAACGCTTCGCAGACAGGAGGAATTTCAAAAGCGCCGGCTTATCGTTTTTGTTTGGGCAGAAAACATTTTGGGACAGAGCTTATCACCTAATTTCCGTGCCCGAGTTTTTACAAACACAACTGACAAGTGATTGTGAGTTTTTAAATTCGCCCAGCGTAGTGTGGACAATAAACAGGGGTGGTGTGAGGGGACTCGGTTACCTATAAATGGATTTTTACTCTTCTCATACCGTAACAAAGAAGGGAGAGAGAGAGACTT
>JAHPZR010009700.1:0-15012 GCA_019787425.1 Platygyra sinensis | reverse complement strand
GTGTTATTTTTAAACTGAGAAGTGTTTATACCACCTTTAATATTTCACGTTAAGGCACGGGGCTACCTGAAATGGAGTTTTTAAAAGGGAATTGCTAAGGTAAAAATGGGTTCGCATCAATACCACACAGTTGAGCATCTCCCACCCCCCTTGTGATAGGCAGAGGGATTTGGCGTTAGTGGCAAAAAGGCCATGTTAGCGACGTCAAGCTTTTCAAACGGATACGGCGTTGCAGTGTGGACGGGCGAAAACGATACGAAAACGATAAGTGTGGACGCAAATCTTTTTGAAAACGGAGCAAAACAGCTCCGTTTTCCTTTGAAAACGGATTAGTGTGACCGGGGCCTCAATATTGTTGTTGGTGGGTGTTGTGCTAAATAATGTGGCTCTATCAAAGTTTCCCCAGAATAAATTTTCATGAGATTCTATAATATGAATTGCTACATTCTGACAGTCTGGAACTGCTTTTACAAACAGTACATCGCACCATGTACCTTGCATTGACATATTATTTATATATTCATTCCATGAATTCTCAGTGTTGCTTTCAATAAGGCGTCCAGGGTAATTGCTAAGGTATTGAACACCAGCTTGTCTAATGAAAAAGTGATGATTGGGATCACCATATAACTGATGAGAAACTGTTCGGAAAAAAACAGTCGCCTTCACCACCAACATCAGCAGGTCTCAATCCTAGCTGACGTAATCGCATGTTTAACAACATAGTGGAACCAACTGACAATATAGTTAACCGTTTAAATTTTTTGCAGGGCCTGGATTTAACTTGATATCACCAGATGTCAAAGGCTTCATTCTTGAGGCACAGTGTCTTTTGGTACTGCTGGTTGATTTTGTTATTTTGTGATTAGTTAGGGAGGAACTAGTTATTTGTTTGTTATTTTTCAAAAGTTTGCTTGCTGTCACACATTTTAGTTTTAAAAAGTTACGTATACAGAAAAAACATTCACATTTGTGCAGATATGTTACATACTATAACTTATAGCAAGTCCTTAAGCCACACACTCTGGACGATTTAGGAGTATATTTTCTGAGAATACACCTCAGCTTGCACCTAACTTGTCTCTTTTTCATGGATCTTATAATCTTTTTTGGTAATCTAGACAGCTTTCGGTCTCTGCGTCGTTTCACTTGTTTAATTATTTTGGAATGGCCACAAAATTCTTTAGCACAAGATGGCGGCAAGGCCACAACAAGGCTCATCATTGCACGGAAAGTTTTGCTTAAACTTCTCCTCAGGTAATAGTAATGCACCAGTCAACGTTAAGCCCCGGGGGGGGGGGGGGGGAGCAATCCCAGGAGATTTGGTAGTATTTCCTTTCCCGTGGGTGAGGAATGGTTAAAGATTTGACATAACACAAGTTCCCGAGGGTGGGGTAATTTGACAAAATCTAGAGGAGCCTGGAGCCTAGTCCCGCCACAAGACCGGATGCCCCTTCCGGCCTATTGTTTCCTCAGTGAACACGTACAATTACAACCTAGCGTCTTACCTTGTTGGAATACTTCAGCCGATTTCCACTCATCAACATACAGTTAAAGATTCATTTCGGTTTGCTGATTGGGCTAAATCTTTTAAACATAATAATGGAATAATGTGCTCTTTCGATGTCTGTTCGTTGTTTACAAATGTGCCACTTGACGAAACAATACAAATTTGTCTAGACAAGCTGTACGCCCTTCCTGATTCGCCAGCAATACCTCGTCCTGTTTTAAAGAAATTGTTAGACTTTGCTACCAAGAAAAGCCACTTTATCTTCGATGGTCAGTATTACGACCAGTTTGATGGTGTTGCCATGGGCTCACCTTTAGGCCCCGTTTTGGCTAACATTTTCATGTGTGACTTTGAAGAAAAATGGCTAACTAACAGTCCCAGATTTCACCCTACACTTTGGTATAGATATGTTGATGACACTTTTTCCATGTTTGACAGCAAAGGTGCCGCTAACGAGTTTTTGAAGTACCTCAACAGCCGCCACAATAGCATCAAATTCACTATTGAATTTGAACAAGCAGAAGAGATTCCGTTTTTGGACATTCTTGTGAAACGCTGCCCAAACAATACTTTTGTCACATCTGTTTACCGGAAGAAGACATTTACTGGACTCTATACTAAATGGGACTCATTTACACCGCGCAAATACAAAATCAATCTTATCCGCACGCTAACCTATCGATGCTTCCGTATTTGCTCCACTGCTTCATTGTTACAATCCGCTGTCGAGGATCTCAAAAGGCTTTTGCTGCAAAATGGCTACCCTCAGGGCATCATCACTTTTAATATCAATGATGTCCTGAACAAGAACAAGAATAAGCCAAAAGAACCCGTTGCAACGGTCCCCAAGAAAGATGTTATTATTTTATTACCTTATATAGGTCTCCATAGCAACCTCATTACTAAGCGTCTTAAATCTTGTGTTAATCGTTTCTACTCTTTTGTTAATGTTAAAGTTATTTTTCAAAACACCCGACGCATCAAATCCTTCTTCCCATACAAAGACCGACTCAACCGATCACAATTATCCAAAGTCATTTACAAAGCTAACTGCTGGGACTGCAAAGATTTTTACATTGGGAAAACGAAGCGAAGACTTCACGACCGGAAAACGGAACATTTCAAGGCCCTTTCGAAACACGATCACTCTTCTGCAATTGCTGATCACGTTAAAACAACTGGCCACAACATCAACTGGGACCATTTTGACATTTTGGCATCTGGCAAGACTGACTACCATTGTAAAGTTAAGGAGACCTTGTTTATACAAGAGTTACAGCCAGCTTTGAATGCCAATGTCAGCAGTGAAAAGCTTTTACTCTATTAGAAAGCCTTTTCATTGTCCCTTTACAGACAGTTTCCGTTTGAAACGTCTTAAATTTCTATTAATTGCAGTTGTTTTCTGTCTAGGTTCCAGACCCCCATTTATACAGTATAAATAGCTTTTCAAAAAATTTGTAACCGTTATTCTTTTGAAAATGTATGTTGACTAGCATACGAAACGTCAAGATTATAAAATGAAAGTTTTCAATATGTTTATCACCGCTGTTTGTTTTATCTTTTTAATCAAGTTACGATGGCCGAAGACCAAGAGTTTATATGATACTAGTCCCGCCATCTTGAAATTATACCCAGAGCTCCTTGGGATTGCAGCACCATTTTGGAAGTTGCTTTGCGTGGTGCCCTTCACACACAAGTGATCGTATAAAATTTGCCTGTTAACTTCTGAATGTTCATTATCGAGTTGGACTTAAAAACCTTGTGAAAAGGCGCTTGGGAAATGCCTTTACAAGGCCTGGGATACAGCAAGACAAAAAAAAGGCTGTGGCAAAAATGTCAAATCCCCCTGGGTGTGCCCAACCACCCCCCCCTCCCCACGGGGGTGGCTTAACATTGACTGGTGCATTATAAACAAAACTAGATACTACTACTAGTTCTGATATCAAGGCTAAGTTCGCTAAAAATCAACTTTAATAAGCTAATAGCTATCAAGAAGATTACTAGCTCTTAAACAAATTCGTGCGTATAAACTGTCCACAGCTTTCGCAGACGTTCGGGCAATGATAGATGTTTTCACAGGGCACCCACTCAATCTGTCTGGGTAGCCGATTGTTATTTTATAGTAAATGTACTAAATTAACCGTTTGCTCACCTATAGCCATATATCGCTAACTGTGTATGTAAATCGATGATAAATAAACGTTGATTTACCTTACCTGTGGTGTATAGTCGTCCTTTTGCCTCAAAAGCGGTTTTTTGAGCGATTTTGAATGAATTTGAGTTCGCCGTTGACTGTTCTTTATAATAGAAAGACAAGGGAGGAAACCTTTTTTGAAAGGGTTCCAGCGCCGGGGCGATTTTTCCCGCCAAAATCGCATCGCTTCGCTTTCAAACTTCGTCAAAAGATTCACGATTCTTCTCGTACCTTCCAATCGAAAATCCATCCAAACGGCCCGGAGCTAGGCCTCGAAGAAAATCAAAATCCCACAGTATTCGAGCGACTGTAATGCGTACAGTGGAACCCCGTTAATACGACCACCTTTGGGCCATGGAAAACTGGTCGTGTTGAAGGGGTGGTCGTATTAAAGGGTTCTTTAAATAGGAAAATGACCAACTGAGCATTATTTCGGGCCAGAATAAAGTGGCCGTAATAACAGGTAAGGTAATTCAATTGTTATTTATCATTGATTTACATACACAGTTAGCGATATCTGGCTGTAGGTGAGGCAAACGGTAAATCTAGTACATTTACTATAAAATAACAATCGGCTACCCAGACAGATTGTGTGGGCCCCCTGTGATGTTTTCGGCGTTTGTTTCCCCATATATGGGGCTGATAAAACTTTAAAATTCGTGTCTTCGCAAGCACAGGAGTAACTCTATGGCGCCGAGCTTAGACTTGCCACAAGGTGACCTTATGAATTTCAGGGTTCAGTTGAATATGTTAGGCCGCGAAGCGGCCGTTGTTTAGGTCGCAAAGCGAGCGAGCGAGCGAGAGGTACTGAATAAACAAGACGAAGGACTTTACAGAAAGTCTACGCCGAGCTGTGTATCGATCGACAACTTGAAAGCATCTGTCAAAACCATTTATTCGGCCAAGTTGACCCGTACTTCGAAAGCTATAAAACATTTTCACACTTGTACTATATGAAGTAGTGATCGAAATTTCTACAGCTCTGCACAGTGTCTGCATTTGCATATGCAAATAGCAGACACAAAAATTAGGATTGTATTTTTCTAAGGCTAAGGGGAATTCACAGAACCATATTTCCCTGAGCCTCATGTTGAATTTTCTATATTTTTTAGACTGGATTGAGTTTGTTAATGTAACGTGCAGCAGAAATTAATATCTTCAAAGCGACCGACATCGCGGAAGCGTGGGAAAGTGCGCCCACGGACAGTACCTTATTTGGCTAAAAGGTGGTAATGTTAAAGGTTAATAATGTTAACGGCTTGTTTTTCACTTGAAAAAACAAACATTAAAAAGGTAAACAGACAAACAAAGTCAACAACAAAAAATTAAAAGAAAAAAAAAGAAAAAATATTCCG
Source organism: Platygyra sinensis (assembly GCA_019787425.1). Taxonomy (NCBI): domain Eukaryota; kingdom Metazoa; phylum Cnidaria; class Anthozoa; order Scleractinia; family Merulinidae; genus Platygyra; species Platygyra sinensis. Next base: position 9,953 of record JAHPZR010009700.1, on the reverse strand, counting down.
TTACGCGGTTTGTCGTTACGCCGTTACGTGGTTACCCGTTACGCCGTTACGCGTTCTACCAACAACCTTTTCAAACTTATAAAACAGCTTATCAGTACTCAGGCGTAAAGCCGGTGTATTTGGATGTGTCTTAAGGACTGAAACAGTCTTTGTAAGCAATAACTAAGATTTCCTTTTTTAATGTTCTGAAAACTATTTTCCTCATCAGATTTTAATAACACAACTCTCATAATTTTACAGAAGGAATGTCTAATCGACGGCAGGTCCATCTTTCTATTTCTGGAGGAGTTTGTAACTATACCTTAACTGTACAATGATTCCAACTATTCCGTTAACAAATCCATAGAATTCGAATCTTTATCGATAAACATTACTTACGTATGGAGAAAGGCTCGTCAGATGGCATAAATACACTAAGTCGATCTTTTTATGTTATGCATTATTTTCATGGTCTATACTCTCTATAGTCCTCAGGGCTGTGTTTCAAATAGCTTTGCCTTGGTCCCCGTAATGTTTTGTAAGTGAGAGCCACGTCCCTGGAAAAGTATTAGCGAGCAAATGTCAATTTAATCCTTGATAGCTGGTTCCTGTTTAATTACGGCTGTTTTTGAGACTTCTAATTGCCAACGAGAAAGACACTACAGACTATTTGTAGTTGACGTCATCTGCTCGTCACCGTCAAGCAGCGCCTGCATCTGTAGTGTCCACACATTCCAGTTTCTCTCAGTCTCACTGTGAACTTCTTAACTGTATTGCTGCTGGGGTTCTGCTGCGCTTCAAAGCCTTTGCATGTTGGAAATATTTGGAAACGTGTTTGTTGCCTCGATGAGTGTTTTTGCAAACATTGACCGTTTTTATGCTAGGGATGTTAATGTCGTCTCGGACGTTAAAGCTGTCTCGAGACGGCTTTAACGTCTAGTATAAAAACGAAAAAATAAAGAAGACGCCTTTAACGTCTGTCTACTTTAACGTCTTCTTTTAAGAGTGTCTAAACGACGCTCTTATCAGTCGCCTTTAACGTTTGAGACGTTAAACCTGTCTAGTATAAAACATGACGCCCTTAACTGCCTGCCATGTTACCATCTAGTAGATTTGTTTGTATGTTGACGCGCTAAAAGTTGCTTGTTTCCAGTGTCGTCCGAGTGTAGAACCCAGTCTTTTTTATGAAAAAGTAGTTTCTTTGTTAGGCCGTGTATTTAAATGCGTCTCGTTTTTATACCAGACGGCTTTAACGTCTTAGACGTTAATGTTGTCTAGACAAGTTTAACGTCTCTAGCATAAAAACGGCAATTGACATAATGGTCATAATCGCAACACCAGTTGTCCATTGCTTTAAACGTAGCAAAACTTTTCCACGGAGAGAATGAAATTGTTGCAATGGGCCCTTTGCAGCTGGGGTCACGTGACCATATTTTTCCTAAAAATCTTTTGTATTATGGACTATAACTTAAAGAATGCCAGAAATGGAAAGAGCATATCAAAAATACCAAAGTGGCAAAGTTTGAGGTCCCTAGCATTAAAGAATGAGATTTTATGGCGGTTTGAATTTCAAAAAAAATAAGAAGATTTGTATGGAAATAGTTGCTGGAGAGCAAGGCCTTGCTCTCCAGCAACTTTTTCCATACAAATCTTCTTAATTTTTTTAAAATTCAAACCGCCATAAAATCTCATTTTTTAATGCCAGGGGCTTCAAACTTGGCCGTTTTGATGTTTTCGACACGCTTTTTCCATTTCTGGCATTCTTAAAGTCGCAGCCCATAATTTTATGAAAAGTAGGTCACGTGATGGCTTAGCTGCAAAGGGCCTATCCAAACCGTTTGATCATTTACTTCTAATTGTCAAAGAGACAGGAGATAACAGACCATTGTTCAATTAACGTCATTCGTCCCTCGCCTCAGGGCGTGCTTGTATCTTAAAACTACATGCGTATATATTTAAGCAATCATGAGAACACTTTTTCCGTGTTTACATTGCCTCATCTAAACACGAGGAGGGTTAGGAGAAATCGAGACAGTTATGCAAACCCGAGACGTAGCCGAGGGTTTGGCTATGTAGACATGGAAAAAGTGCTCTATTGCTTCTACAAAATAATTCTCAAAAGTATGCGCGAATCTAAAACGTCACAACCGTGTTTACATAATGTCATCTAAACACAGCTATCGACCAATGATAGCGCGTATAGTGTTAAACTACGAAAGAAACTGGAGATGGAGCTAGAACATAAGATTTTCAAAATTTATTTCTTAAGTTTCGCTGTGGTTTACGGCTGTAAGAAGAAAGACATGTATTTTCAAACCTATAAAAACAGCTCATCGGTATTCAAGCGTAGAGCCGATGTATAATTTGGATGTGTCATAAAGTCTGAAACAGTCTTCGTAAGCAATAACTAAGATTTCCTTTTTTAATGTTCCTAAAAATATTTTCCTCATCAGAGTTTGATAATAAAACTCATAATTTTAGAGTTGCCTAAGTAAGGAGATAGGTTCCTGAAACGGTATAAATACACTAAGTCGATCTTTTTATGTTATGCATTATTTTCATGGTCTATAGACTCTCTAAAGTCCTCAGGGCTGTGTTTCAAATAGCTTTGTCTTGTTCCCCATAATGTTTTGCAAGCGAGAGCCCCGCCTCTGGTAAAGTATTAGTGAGTAAATGTCAATTTCATCCTTGACAGCTAGTTCCTGTTTTTAAAATTACGGCTTTCTTTGGGACTTGTAATTTCCAACGAGAAAGCAACCACAAACTATTTATAGTTGACGTCATCTGCTCCTCACGTCAAGCGGCGCCTGCATCTGTAGTGTCCACACACTCCAGTTTCTCTCAGTCGTCACTGTGAACCTCTAACTGTATTACTGTGTGGGGTCCTGCTGTCTCTGTTTCTCTAACACTGGATGTGAATGCAGGTTTAATTTTTTTCAGTATTTTAAAACGTAAAGTGCTAATGCGGATAGGGTTTCAGTTTGGGGTTTCTGTGCTTCCAAGCCTTTGCATGTTGGAAATATTTGGAAACGTGTTTGTTGCCTCGAGGAGATTTTTTTTGCAAACATTATAATAGTCATAATGGCAACACCAGTTGTCCATTGCTCTAAACGTAGCAAAACTTTTCCACGGAGGGAATGAAATTGCTGTAATTAAGGCTGCGATCGATCACTTTTGAGTTGAATTCCAAACCGTATGATCATTTGCTTCAGAATGCCAAGGAGACAGGAAACTTCAAACCATTGTTCAATTAACGTCATCCGCCACTCGCCTCAGGGCGTGCATATAATATTTAAAGTGTTACTGAAACGAAATTTTTGAATCGGAGATTATGGCGTTATTTTGTACTGGGAAATACGCTAATCGTCGCGAGCGAATTCTAGACGTAGTCGAGGGTTTGCATACTTTCGAGGTTAGTGCCCAAAGTTTGTTTTCCTGTTCCCGGTACACTTGGCCTAGTACTGAACATGGATATTAGTCAGGGCTCCAGATCACGTTATACTTTTGAGAAACACGCCTTCAACCAGGATCATTCCAGCAAACATTTTGCGAAGGCTCTTTGTGTGGCCTTTAAAAAAAAAACCATAATTAGTTTTTCCTGGGTCCGATTTTAAATATTTTGCCATTACCAAAAGAAGAAACGTGTAATAAAATGATCTGTAAGTTTTATTATTTTTGGGTAAAAGTGTAATTTTTCAGCTTCTTCTGCGTAACGCCATAATTTGACTCGTAACATAACGATTTTAACCGTTTCTGACCATCCTCGGAAATCGTCGCCAAAACTATTGAAAAATAGCACTTAAAGCCAAATCATTGCTAATTTTGTTCATAATATGGACTAAATATGAAGAAATTGTATTTCTGGCTGTAAATCGAGTGGTCGGTTCTTAGAAGGACACCCTCTTAAGTTTTATGAAAACTATTTGATATCGTGACTTGCAGCTCTAAAGGCCCTGGCAAACCGTGAGGACACATTGTTGCAGACACATTGTTGCCGACACAAATGTTTCCCTGTTTGCTCGCGCGCTGAACATTTGTTGCCGACACAAAAAAAGGTTTCTGATTTTGTTCAGAAACATTTTGTGTCCGCAACAAATGTTTCCCAGTTTTTTTTTAAAATTAATTTTCATTTTATTATACTTACACAACACAACCAAATATTACAATACCAAAACGCTAACTAAGTTACAATACATAAGAGCAAAATACAAAATATAACAATTTATTCCTGATAACACTACACTATCACTAACGATCCATTTTACATTACAATATTTTGTATTTACATTACATTTTAACAAATAAGCTGAAAATTGAAAATTCGCCCATTTCACCCTCAAAGATTCCATCTTTTTATTGACGCGTCCAATATAATTTTCTGTTTCATATTTAATTAAAATTTTAGCTTTAAAACCATTGATATTTGGATGAATCTGGTTTCTTCTACAATCCCACAAATAGATTCTTGCAACAAGAAGAAAGTAGTTAAGCAAGGGGCAAGATCTTGATAGGACACCAACTATAACGTCTTGCTGAGTAAGATTAATTGTCTTTTGAGTACCAGAGAACCAAAACAATTCAAAATCTCCCCAGAAAGCTTTAGAATAGGAGCAACTATATAAGAGATGATTCAACTTTTCTGGATACGATTTGCAGAAATTACATAGGTCATATTGGCTATAACCTATTTTATAAAGTTTGGAATTTGTATATAAGATAGAATTAAGTACTTTGTATTGAAATGCTCTCACATAAGGCTTTAGAGCAACTTTATGAGGAAGTATGAATAACTGTTTTAATTGATCAAGCGAAAAGTTAAACTCCTTTTGTAATTTACTAGCTGCACTTGGTAATTGTGCCTTTTTGCCTATCAAAAGTGAATAATATTGTTTTGATTTCTTTTCCATTACATCAAAAACCAGATTATCAATAGTCAAGATTGGGGACGTAGTTGATGGAGTGGCAGTGATTATATTATTTCTTAGATAGTTTGGCACCGAATAGCGAAGCCCAGTCCATACTAAAAAATTTGTTTTTTAAATCTTTTTTCCCGATTACATCAAAGGACTCAGAATTGTTCAAGTTAAATAACAGATAACTTACATAAAAAAATTCGGAGTCGAAATAATGTTTTTAAAAGACCGGAGAGCCATTCACGCGAATTTCTTTATTGTTCCAGTATTTGAGTATTTGAGGCGAAGTCTTCACGAAAATCAGACCACCACTGCAAAAGTTCTGTATAGAATTGAGAATGGATTGAGAAGCCTTAAACATCGAAATTACAGTTAAATAGGAAAAGTCCTCCGTATTTCGCTAGAAGATGACGCAAATAACTTTTCCAGGTTCCTCTATTTGAACTTACCTCTAAAAATTCTCTTTAACCAAGCTAGCCTTAAAGATTTGATCATGCATTCAAGATCAACCATTTTTAAACCCCCATTCTCATAATCATTTATGGTCGACAATCTAGTAACCTTATCAGTACTTTTCCACAAAATTTTATAGAGAATTCGATTTAATTCTGTAACTTCTACTTCTGGGGTAGGTATTAATGAAAATAAATAGACCATTTTGGGAATTACGAGAGCTTTGATAATTGTCACCTTTCCGTACAAAGATAAGCCTCTGGACGACCAGATGTTGATAAGTTTTTTAATTTTGTCTAAATTTTCTATAAAATTCTTTTCTCGTAGCAATTTGTCATCATATGAATAATAGACTCAAAGTGCTTTGATAGGCTCATCAGGGCCATTTAAAGGAACACTGTCACGGGAGTTTTGCTGTTTTCAGCTTCATTCGTTGCTGAAATCCTTACCTGGTACCTCTACTCGTTCCCAAAATGCTCAAATGGACTAAAAGAAACATATCAAACGAATGGTGGCTCAGAGAGCAAACCATAATGAATTTCTGGCAATATTTTCAAGGAATGCCTCTAGAATTTGAAAAACTGGCAAGTTTTTTCAAATGTCAATCCATTTCCATCCTTGCCATGCTAAGTGCTAGGCGGCAATAAATGGTTTCGGTGTAATGATAAAGTCCTTAATAACAAAGTGCATCATTATTTTTGAGCTTCCATTGATGCAGGAACATATTTCGGCATTGTAGAATGACGCTAAATACCGTGACAGTGCCCCTTTAAGACCCAAGGGTTTTTGTTTTGTTGTTTCTTTAAAGACCCGATCCACATTCCTTCCGTTTAATTTTAGTACAGTTAATCGTTAGACCGGATGCATTTTTATAAACTTCTAATAAATCAAGAAGTACCTCTAATGAGTTGATGTCTGAGAGTGTTGCAGTCATATCATCAGCATTTTGAAGCAGTTTTCTTTCCTCTTTTCCTATATTAAGTACTGTTTAAAACACGAGCAGCAGTGTTTTATCGGGTTTAAAAACACGAGGCGTAGCCGAGTGTTTTTAAACCCGATAAAACACGTGCTGCGAGTGTTTTGAACGGCTTCAAAAATCCGCGATAACACCTACCTGCGAATTTTTCTACTGTTTCAAAAACCCGAGAAAACACTTGCACGCGAATTTTTCTACTGTTTCAAAAACCCGAGAAAACACGTGCATGCGAATTGTTGTGCGGCTTCAAAAACCCGAGAAAACGCGTGCATTTCAATCGACAAAAATTCTGTTGTTTTCGTCGAGAGCTTTTTGAGTCGAAGCTTTTTGCCTCAGTCCTCATTATTTCCTTAGAAGAGTCGTGGTCATTTGTAATGCCTCCAAAAAGAGCTTTTAGAAATTCTAAAAGTGAGGAGGAAGAAAGAAAATTTCTAGAAAAATCTGTTCCTAGATCCACACGATATGTAACTAAATGGTCGTTGAAAATTTTTGCCGAGTGGCAAGCTTCAAGAAAGAATAAAGACCCAAGCAAGGAAGAAGCAGGCTTCCACGTGGAACTCGATAAAGTTCAAGCTTTGGACACGAACATTGTCAATATGACACCGGAGTCTTTGAATCTTTGGTTGACAAGCGCACTGGACACCGTTCTAATGCACTGTTTCGATACCAAAAGAAAAGTGTTGAGCAAGAACGGAATGTGAGCGATTTATTGGGGCCACCTCGTGATGTAGTGGATGTAGTGGATGTTCCCGACTTAGATTTGAATTACGAAGTTAGGGATGAAGAATTATGTAACATGCCAATGCCCAGTGAAGTATTTCATATAGAGATGTCTAAGTCAGTGTTTCACAACTGCACGTTTAATTTTGCAACAAAGTAAAACCATGTGTATCTTTGTATTGTAAAATATTATCCAGGGAAATGAAATAAATATTGTGAACGCGGGGTGAACTATTTGTACGCCTGTTATGTTGGTTGTTAATGTGTGATTATCATTATACATGAATTTTTAATGTAATTGATTGAGATCTTTATATAAAGATTACGTGTGATCTTTATATAAAGATCATGGTAGTCGTTCTCATTAAAAATTCAGCGATAATTGTATTGTTTAGGCATTCAACCCCACTTTTCCCTGGGACTGAAATCAAGTCCCTTCCCTGGCTTTTCAGAATGACCATGTTTTACCAGGTATAAAGGTTCATGCACGTGATCAATTTGACGTCTCTGATAGGGTCATGTGCTTATGAATTATTAATGAGTTTTGAATGCAATTATTGCTTTATTTTGGCCGAACAGCAACGTTTAAAGCTTCAGCTGCCAAAGCAAAAAGATGTGGTGATGGGAGGTCACCTTGCCTTACTCCACGTTCTAAGGTAAAGCAGTCTGAAGTTGTACCGCTATTAATAATACAGCTTTGGATATTCTTATAAAAGGTATTTACCCAACCAACAAATTCAGGACCAAAGTTGAAAGATTCTAAGCATTCTAAGATAAAATCCCTTTCGACACTGTCAAAAGCTTTTTGAAAATCAAGAAATATCATTATTCCGTGAATATTTTCTTTAAGAGTAAATTCCACTATGTCAAAAATCGATCGTACCGTTTCACCAATGTAGCGATCTTAATAAAATAATAAAACCAGTTTGATTATAGTGGATGATATTAGGTAAAACATTTTTTAACCTAGAAGCTATGACTTTCGACATTATCTTTGTACCTACATTCAACAGAGAAATTGGTCGCCAGTTTTCTAATAAGGTTCGATCTTTGCCTTTTTTTTCAATAAGAGTAATTACAGCTTGCTTTTGAGAGCTTGACAATTCTTTATTCTCAAAACATTTCTTTACACATTTTATGAAAGGTTCACTGATTATGGGCCAAAGCTTCTTATAAAACTCAACAGGAATACCATCGTTTCCTGGCGCTTTGTTATCTTGAAAAGTTTCAAGAATTAATTCACATTCATTCAAGAGAATTTTACCCTCGCATGACCGTTTTTCTTCCTCTGAAAGTTTTGGAATATTCAAATTATTTAAGAATAATTTGGCAGCATTTCTATTATCTGTCTCATTCCTCCCACTCATGTATAAGTTCTGATAGAAAAGCTTTTGTTCAGATAGTATTGTAAGGGAATCTGTTGTTGCCGATTCATTAATAATCAATTTTCGCATATGCTTCTTTATGTGATTTCTCTTTTCCAAATTGAGAAAATACTTTGTGCTCTTCACGCCATGTTCGTTCCAGCGAGCCCGCGCACGAATAATTATTTCTTTAGTTCTTTCTTCGTAAAACAATTCTAGCTTTTATTTTTCTGCATGGCCGAGATTTACTTTTGCATCACAAGGGTCTGATTCGTATAATTTACTAGCAAGTGTATATTCATTTTGGAGACATTTTTCTTTGTCACTTTTCTCTTTAGCTCTTCGTTTTGAAAACTGGATTGCATGGGCTCTTATATTGTATTTAATCCATTCCCATGTAGTCCGATTGTCCGCAAGTTCTTTTTGTCCTTCAGCAACCCAAATCGAAATTTTCTGGGTGACATCATTTATATACGATTCTTCTTCTAAAATAGAACAGTTCATTTTCCAAAGACCAGGTCCTTTCACTTGATTATCTTTCGAACCAACTTCTATAATAATGGCTGCATGATCTGTTTTTATTGCTGGACATATATCGGTCGAAATGACTAAGTCCTGCAGATTGTTAGAAATTAACCAATAATCTAGACGACAAAAGATCCTTGGAGACTTTTGACTCCAAGTAAAACTTTTTACACCAGGATTTTTTACTCTCCATATCTCAATTAAATCAAAATTATCTTGAAAGCACTCGATACTACCAACAACCAACTTTCGAGGTGTTAATAAACCACCTTTTTTGTCAATAATTGGGTTAATTGGACAGTTGAAGTCCCCACCCACAATAACATTTTCTTCGGTATCCAGGTTTTCCTTTTTTAAAACAATTGTCAATTAGCAATTTCTTTGTTTCCCAGTTTGCGCAACATCGAAACACTATTCATTTTGTGTCCCGCGAGTTTGCCCGCCCAACAAACATGAGCAACAATGTGCCCGCAACAATGTGTCCTCGTTTGCCAAGGCCTTAACCTGCCTACATTTTAAAGTGCTTTTAAAAATATCAAGAAACACCTACAATAGTAGCTTACCTCGTGTTTTTACAGATGGCTGGACGTCAATTACAGGAGTAATCTCCACTCTCTGCCAGCAGGTCTCTTTACACTCAAATCCGGAGGGAAGGGCGCATAAGAATTCATTTTGCAGTGATCCGAAAGCCATGCTGGCCATCTGTAAACAGCGTTCGAAAACTACGCCAATTTTCTACCATGTACTGTGCAATTTGATTAGTTGTTTTCTGACCAATTACGATACTCATCAGTGATATATATCGATTTCATTGCTCATTTTACGTTTTCCGATCGAGAACAGCTCAAATAAATCCTCAAAAATAATGAAATTAATGAATGGACACGAACTTTTGCGTTTCTTCGACGACATATTTAAGCTAACATCGACAATATACAAACGAAGAACACTGAGAAGAGCTCGTCGGCTTCCAAACGCAAACGTTTGACAATCGTGCCATACGCGGCAATCTCTCACGCAACT
>JAHPZR010009699.1:27500-33572 GCA_019787425.1 Platygyra sinensis | reverse complement strand
GCTGTAGTGGCTGTAGTAGCTGTAGTAGCTGTCGTACGTGTAGTAGCTGTAGTACGTGTAGTATCTGTAGTACGTGTAGTAGCTGTAGTACGTGTAGTAGCTGTAGTAGCTGTAGTAGCTGTAGTAGCTGTAGTAGCTGTAGTAGCTGTAGTAGCTGTAGTAGCTGTAGTAGCTGTAGTAGCTGTAGTAGCTGTAGTAGCTGTAGTAGCTGTAGTAGCTGTAGTAGCTGTAGTAGCTGTAGTAGCTCTAGTAGCTCTAGTAGCTCTAGTAGCTCTAGTAGCTCTAGTAGCTGTAGAAGCAGTAGTACGCTGTAGTAGCTGTAGTAGCTGTAGTAGCTGTAGTAGCTGTAGCACGTGTAGTTAGCTGTAGTACGTGTAGTAGCTGTAGTAGCTGTAGTACGTGTAGTAGCTGTAGTAGCTATAGTAGCTGCCGTACGTGTAGTAGCTGTAGTACGTGTAGTAGCTGTAGTACGTGTAGTAGCTGTAGTACGTGTAGTAGCTGTAGTAGCAGTAGTACGTGTAGTAGCTGTAGTAGCTGTAGTAGCTATAGTAGCTGTCGTACATGCAGTAGCTGTAGTACGTGTAGTAGCTGTAGTGCTGTAGTAGCTGTAGTGGCTGTAGTAGCTGTAGTACGTGTAGTAGTTGTAGTAGCTGTACTACGTGTAGTACGTGTAGTAGCCGCAGTAACTGTCGTACGTGTAGTAGCTTTAGTAAGAGCAGGGTTAGGGTTAGGGTTAGGGTCATAGGCACTCCAGGAACCCCCTGGTTAGACCCTGACACATACTACAGCTACTAGAGATACTACAGGTACTACAGCCACTACAGATACTACAGAAACTACAGCTACTACAGCTACTACAGACTACTTAAGATACTACAGCTACTACAGAACTACAGATACTACAGCTACTACAGCTACTACAGAAACTGAAGGTACTACAGATACTACAGCTACTACACGTACTACAACTACTACAGCTACTACAGTACTACATCTACTAGAGCTACTAGAGCTACTACAGCTACTACACGTACTTCAGCTACTACACGTACTACACGTACTACAGCTAGCACACGTACTGCAGATACTACACGTACTACAGCTACTACACGTACGACAGCTACTACACCCACTACAGCTACTACACGTACTACAGCTACTACAGCTACTACACGTACTACAGCTACTACACTACTACACGTACTACCAGCTACTACAGCTACTACACGTTTTACAGCTACTACACGTACTCCAGCTACTACACGTACTACAGCTACTACACGTACGACAGCTACTACACGTACTACAGCTACTACAGCTACTACACGTACTACAGCTACTACACGTACTCCAGCTACTACACGTACACAGCTACTACACATACTACACATACTACAGCCACTACACGTACTACAGCTACTACAGCTACTACAGCTACTACAGCTACTACAGCTACTACAGCTACTACACGTACTACAGCTACTACATGTACTACAGCTACTACATTCAAATTCTGTAAACGCTACTTAGAAGTAAACAATAAGGCCTCTAACTCAGCGTGTAGAGCCGAACTAGGAAGATTACCACTAATTGTCCCAATTAATCAAAAAATTATGAAATATTTTGTTTATCTAAACAACAAAAATGATTCTTCTATAGTCAAACAAGCTCTCCTCATGTCGAAGAACCTCCACTCTATTAATAATTCGGGATTTTATTCCAATTTCATAAACATGATCGAACAATACCATTCAACTAATGTAGATCTTGAATCTTTTGACAATGACACAGTTAAGCGATATTCAACCTATATGAAGGAGAAATATATATATTTCTGGCAACACACTGTTGAACATTCAAAGAAATTAGAATTTTACAAAGTTTTTAAAGATGAATACTCTACATCCGTTTACTTACACCAGCTAAGAAATTTTAATGAAAGGCGAAATTTAGTGAAGTTTAAAGTAAGTAATCACAAACTTATGATTGAACTAGGTCGGTATCAGAGAGATCATATACCAAGGGAAAACAGATTATGCCCATTGTGCAAGTCAAATCAAGTGGAAAATGAATCTCATTTCTTGTTTCAATGTAGCAGATACTCCTTTCAGAGGCAGACTTTCTTAACTCGAATCAATGAGATAATACCTGACTTTGAAAGGAAATCAACCTCTGAAAGCATAAAACTACTTATGAACTCTAATGATCATCGTGTAAATAAGCTAGTAATGAAGTTCATTTCCTCATGTACAAATATTCGTGATACTTTCCTATTATCTAATGAAAGTGATGTAACTTAGGACAATATCACTATTAACCTTGTTTTGTTATTAATTAATTAGCTTTTGCCAATACTGTAAAATCTTGCGGTCATGCAAATAAAGCGATTTACTACTACTACTACTACTACAGCTACTACACGAACTACAGCTACTACAGGTACTACAGCTACTACACGTACTACAGATACTACACGTACTACAGCTACTACACGTACTACAGATACTACACGTACTACAGCTACTACACGTACTACAGCTTCTACTGCTACTACAGCTACTACAGCTACTACAGCTACTACACGTACTACAGCTACTGCAGCTACTACAGCTACTACATCTACTACAGCTACTACAGCTACTACACGTACTACAGCTACTACAGCTACTACACGTACTACAGCTTCTACTGCTACTACACCTACTACAGCTACTACACGTACTACAGCTACTACACGTACTACAGCTACTACACGTACTACAGCTACTACACGTACTACAGCTACTACAGCTACTACACGTACTACAGCTACTACACGTACTACAGCTACTACACGTACTACAGCTACTACAGCTACTACACGTACTACAGCTACTACACGTACTACAGCTACTACAGCTACTACACGTACTACAGCTACTACACGTACTACAGCTACTACACGTACTACAGCTACTACACGTACTACAGCTACTACACGTACTACAGCTACTACACGTACTACAGCTACTACACGTACTACAGCTACTACAGCTACTACACGTACTACAGCTACTACACGTACTACAGCTACTAAACGTACTACAGCTACTACACGTACTACAGCTACTACACGTACTACAGAACCTACAGATACTACAGCTACTACAGAAACTAAAGGTATTACAGATACTACAGCTACTACAGCTACTACACGTACTACACGTGCTACAGCTACTAGACGAACTACAGCTACTACAGCTACTACACGTACTACAGCTGCTACAACTACTACACATACTACAGCTACTACAACTACTACACCTACTACAGGTACTACAGGTACTACAGGTACTACAGGTACTACAGCTACTACAGCTACTACACGTACTACAGCTACTACAGCTACTACAGCTACTACAGCTACTACAGCTACTACACGTTCTAACAGCCACTACAGCCACTATAGCCGCGATAGCCACGCTATGGCCAGTAATAGCCGTGGGAGCTCAGGACATTTCATGGGGTCATACATGAACTCCTAATCCCCGACGGTCGGTCGTCGACCGACTGTCGGCCGACGCGTTTGGCCATTTTTAACCTTAAAACGTACAGGATGCGTCGGTGGTGCATAGGTGGCGTGTCGGTGACTCACTTGAGCCTTACGGAACTATCACAATGTTTTAACATACCTTTTTCAAACTGAACTGAAACGTCTTCGACGAAGAACTTTCACTACGCAAGTAATTTACTTTTCACCGCCATCTTGTTTGTCATATTATTAGAGCCCAGTTTTCCACTACGACAAGTTAGTTATTAGAGCCCAGTTTCTTATCCCCTAGAACCCTGTACTTATTGGCTAACTTTGAAAGCTAAAGTTAACTTCAATACCGAGTTTGGACATTGACTTTTAAGAAAACTTCTTTGACAGAGAACTTTACTACGATATGAAAATAAGTATTTTAGTTTTCAACCGCCATCTTGATTGTCGTATTATTAAAACCCAGTTTCCACTATTCACTATGACAAGTGTTATTAGAAACCAGTTCTTATTCCCCAGAACCCTGTTCTTTACCTTTACCAAGAAACAGTAATTTTAAATATCTTTGCAATGTTAAACAACCCTTTAATCAATCTCCGAGGGTTACACACAAAAGTAAAGTATAACAGAATAAGCTAATTAAACTTAAATTCAAACGAAAAAACAATAGTTTCAATAACAAAAGAAATATCAATATCACCAATGAGTACCCTAGGTACCAGAGGTTTTTCTCACGCGGCGGATGGAAATAATGGCGGCCGAAGGCCATTGGCACTGCACGAGCGGTAAAGCCGCCGAGAAAAACCTCTGGCTCAGAGCGGTTTTAATTCACCGTGGCTCATTGAACTTTGATCAATGTTATCGGATTATATTTAAACCAATCACAGCGAGGATCACCCACTGTGGACTTTCACGTGAAGACATGACAGATGACATGTGGATTTTGATTATTACATTCGCATGAGATAACGTTTGCTTTGCTTTCATGGCTTTCCCAGGAATTAAAACTACTCCAGTGAAAAAGTTTCCTGATTCGAAGGCTTCGCTGTTGCGCCGTTTATGTGGACGTGAATGTTATATGTAATGGTGGATTTTCGGAAAATGCTAAAAAACTGAAATTTGTGAAAGAAATCTCGACACTTTTGACTGTCAAGGACGACAATCTGTCTGTCCGGGCCGCGTATTCTTTGTAATAAGTGCTAACCGACGGATCGAAAAATTCGAGGCAACTGTCAAGGAAGTGGCAAATTTAAAAGAATGTTACAAACAAAATATTATTCGTTGGAAAGGAGAAGCTACAAATGGTGAACATGCACAACGTTGTTCAAGCATGCAATTAACAGACTTGCGCGTAAAGAGCTGTATTTTAATCCTGTGGTACCAGAACGATCAAAGGAGGAATAAACTCATACGTCGAGCTCGAGGAACATAAGCTCGATCAGATAGCTGCAAGAAACTTGCAGTAGAAATGAGCCAAAACAAAACACTAACACATGGCAAATCACAGAGGTGTCAGACTCAACGAAGCGACATGCAGATAATGGCTTAAAATTCTGCGTAAAATTCCTCCGAATAACACAACTTGAAGGGAGGTATACAAAACATGGACCGGGGTCCATGGACCGGTCCATGGACCACCCGCTGGACCACCCCATGGACCACCCCTAATTTTCAACAGGAAGTCTCCCCGTTAATATGAAAATTTATCGGAGGTCAGGGTATGAACAAAAACACAGACTCGTATTTATGCTTACACTCTTGAGGGTTTGTCTCGTAATAGCGGGTTGCTTTGGGATCGCACCCCATAAATGGGAAGACCACAAACTCGTTTTGAGATACAGAAGATCTAGTGCATTTCTACTTCTAATATTTTCATTCCAGCTTGTAAATTTAATCGGAGGGCAAGAATGTGATTCAGTTTTCGTATTGAACGATGCGTGACCTTGGAGGGGGTAGGTTGCCGGATAACATAACTCGCTCCAGCCCCTTCGCGCTCCCTCATCCAAGATGGCAGTAAGTGATGGCAGTTGCCTTGAAACGATCCAAAGATCAGGTGAGTATTTATTGCTCGTACCCGCAAAGTACGCCTGTATTGGAAGCTATGTACAGTCGCAAGACTTTGTTGTACTACCCGCGTAAAACCGCTAACTCGCTGTTACGAGACAAACACTCAAGGACGTAAGCAATAAATACGGGTCTGTGTTTTTGTTCATACCCTGACCTCCGGTAAATTTTCATATTTACAGGGCGATTTCCTGTTGAAAATTAGGGGTGGTCCATGCGGTGGTCCATGGACCGGGTCCATGGACCGGGTCCACGGGGTGGTCCATGGACCAGGTCCATGGGATGGTCCATGGACCCCGGTCCATGTTTTGTATACGTCCCAACATGAAGTGCCCTTCATGAACACGATTGAAGCGACAAAAAGGTCGAGTGACCTAACAGAGAACGGCAAATATACAAATGTCACGAACCGTAGAAGTCTTGTAGGCTAGTCAATCAAGTTCTATTTTGCACTAATTGAAATAGCAGTGATTTCCCGAATCCCGTCG
>JAHPZR010009699.1:0-20000 GCA_019787425.1 Platygyra sinensis | reverse complement strand
GGAACAAAATCAAAGAAAAAGAAAAAAAAGAAGGGAAGTCAGCAGGCAATTGGGCATTATTAAGTAGTTTCATTTTTGAATGAGAGTAAAAATGACAATTATAATTACGTGGCGCTGGTTTGTTCCAATATTCCACATGAAAAGAAAAAGATAAAATAAGTTACCAACAGAAATCAATATGATTTTTTATTTTAAAGAACAAAATCAAACAAAAAGAAAGGGAAGTCAGCAGGCAACTGGGCATTATTAAGTAGTTTGATTCAAAAGAAATTGATCTGATGCATTTTTGAATAAAAGTAAAAAAGACACTTACCATTAGAAACTGGTTTGTTCCCCGACATTCCACATGAAAAGGAAACGACAAAAATCAATTACTAGGAACTATTCTCGGTTTTCATGTGACGTAATCATATTCCAAAATTAAAAATCTCCTTTCCTTCTGAGGTTTTAGTTTCATCAGGTGAAACAACCTATAGGAACTTGACGTTTCACAACGTTTTAGCTCGACAGGGTTTTTCCTTTTGTAATAGAGCACTTTTGAATTTCCAAGTTTTGCGTTGCGTGACATAAAAATGGCGGCTGAAGAAAGCTGTGGCGTAGGTCAAAAGAAGAGTTATCGCTTTAGTTTTTGCTAACTAAACAGTGCTTGCACTAGAAGAAGTATTTATTTCAATGTTTCGGATGTCTAGAGCAATGACGTTTCGTTTCAGTACCAAAACTCAGTGACAGATGTTTCTGTTATGTTATGGCCGCCATATTTGTGCCCCTCAGAAGGGCACAAACATGGCGTCTCCATACAAAGCTCTATAAATTTGGGTGACACACTTTTGTAAATAACGAGCGAATGAAACACAGCAGAGAGCTGATTTTTGGTGAGGTTGTTTATATATCAATCATCTATCATATCCAAGATTCTTGACTTTACACATAAATGCTTACGATTTTTAATTTTGATCACATGGCTGGTGAAAACCGAGAATAACTTAATAAGAAATAAATCAAAGAATCAAAAACAGAAGACCACCAAGTAATTGGATAAGAATTTATAGTTTGGTTTAAAAACTAGCGTAATACATTGAATAAATGTAAAATGATTATAACTCACATCCTGAGTTGTTCCACAACATCCACATGAAAGGGAAGAGATAAAAATCTATTAGTAATAGTTAATTGGGAATGGCTACTTACATCGAGCCAGGGGTGGTAAATGATGAAAACTCAAAATCCTTCGTATTTCATCAAAATATCATATATATTGTATCACCCAAGCTAACCCTAACAACGTGTGATGTGATTTTATTTTCTTCGCGACATTTTTTTTGTCGTAAGAATTACAGGTAAAAGCAAAGGATATTTTGACTGCTGTTCAGGGACAGGACCTTCAACAATCCGAGGCATGCCGCAATTCCTGCTCTGCTGAACGCTTTAAAGTTATACATGTAGATCATGCGACCACAAAATTCTAGGTCAAGATAAAAGAAGCGTTACATATTTCCTGGGAGCAACCTTCTTTAAACAAGCAATTAATTTAACTCTCTCGTTCTAATCAGCATGGTTAGTATTGTACACTCTTTTGTTATCTTTGGCTATTTTGCTAGATTCCTAATTTTATTTCACATTGATATTTATCTTTGTTTAGCGCTATATTATAAATTCAAAAGTAACTTTAAATTAATTCTACTTTCAACAGAAGATGGTCGTTGAACGACCGAAACATGTCTTGTAAATTTGGTTACAAATGTGTCGTTATTTTTATAAAAATTGTTCAGTCTTTCTCAAGTTCAATGTTGAAGGTAAAAAATTAGCAAACTTGTATAGATATGAGGGGGGTGAATAGGTTTTCGGATCAACGGATTCTGCCCTAAAAAGGGCACGGATCATTGATTTTTGCGGTAAATAAAGCAGATTGGCGGATTTTGAAAACACAGTGGATCGTGGATCAGCTCAAATTTTTGACGTGGATTCCGGATTGTGCTTTCTTTATGTTCCGATCTTGGGTCTCAAACGAAATTTGGATCACAGATCTTTCTTCAGCCTTAATTGGAATGTTACTGAGTTCATCCAAACTATTTCTTTTTTCGAAAAAAGTTCATTTAAACTCAGGTGTAAGACTGTTATTAAAATTGTACTGTATTAGTCATCAAGCATGTTGCCTTCGTTACTATTTGCGCGAAATTAACAGTGGCATTCACATGTACCACTTTACCTTTGAGTCTTTACACTTCTGTTTTCGGATGTGGTTGTGGTTTCGGATTTGAACAAAAATTTTGGCGGATCGACGGATTTGCATACCCCTATTCACCCCCCTCAGATATATGTAGGTTGAGGGAGAGAGTAAAATATGTGTTAATTGATATGGAGGGGGTGTTAAAAACAAGAACAGCATGCAAATCAGCATTCTAATCAATTAGAAACACTTAACCCATTGACTCCTGGAACTTTTTGCCAAAAATGCATTTTTTTGGACATTTTGGTGGTTTTGAGGCTGGATCTCGGCCAAATTAGCTTTAATCTGGTGGAAAATGCATTTGTAGCACGACAGCTAGCCCTTCTTGCCACTAAAATTGCGTTTTACGAACTTTAAGCCCGTGCATGCGCAGAAATCAAAATTTTAGGCTTTTCGATTTTTGATGTTTTTTCTTCCTTTCCTTTTTTTCCTTTTCTTTTCTTTTCGCTTCAGGGATTGACCTTTTACTGGGCTTACTTGCAGTTAAAAAACTTCTAAGAAAGAGTCATCGAAGCGGCCAACTTTTACCGTGGAGCAGTTAGGTGTAGTGGCAGTAAATTTTGCTCTGGTTTTTTCACTCATCTTTTTTAGCATCTTTGCGCATATCTCAGACGCCATTAAGCCGATCACTCTGATCTAGACATTATTGGAAAAATCTTTTCCTCCCGCAGAAGTTGAGTATAGATGATGCCAATTTTGGTCAAAAATGATGACGTCAGAAGTGGAAGAAAGGCCAAGGTTTGTCACGGGCGGTTACGGGCGGCACAGGTGTCAATGGGTTAAGCACAAATTGTGTTGGATTGTACTTTGAGTGGTTAAAACGTCGTTCATTTTTACCCGTACATGTACTTTTACCATGAATTGTTTCAAAAAACCCGCACTGATAAGATTTTTTTAATCTACCAATGAATTCAAACTTGCATGACCCATAAATATCATGATGCCTGATTTCACATGGAAATTTCAAACAGTCAATAAAATTTACATGCACAGATTGAACAATAGCGGGGCTCCAGCAGCCCAAAGGTCTGCAAGCATAGCTCCATACCCATATTGGAAGTAAAGGAAACCCATGATTGATTTTCTCATGGTTATCATGGCTAGTGGTATTGCTTGCGGGCGCGTACGCACGATGGTGACGATGACAGGAGTCTGGCAACCTGTTAGCCATGCTCCAGCTGATAGATTGACAGAGACATGCACCCTCGGTTTGTAGCGGAACTATGTCATCTTTTCTTGGGGGGATTTTTAGCCCACTCACGCCTGACTGAAATTGCCTGTGACCCACTACTTATTCCCTGGAGATTTTTTGAACATTTCAGAGCGAGCGCCAGTATAACCTGCGATCACACCCTCCCTCCCTGTATTTAGATGTGCACACACAAGATCAGGTTTCAAGACTTGGTTTATTTCAAGTCAGAGAAATCAGCGGCCAAACAATCTATAACCAAAGGCCAAATGAGCTCAAATTAAAGTCCAAAACTGATTTAAAAGCAAGAATTTTTTTGGGGGGGGACCACACGACAAATCTTCTGCATCAAAGAAAAGTGAAATTTGTAAAATCACTAATTAGTCGAGCCGAAGAGAAACAAACATTGAGAAATTGATAGCATCTATATTGTGATAAATTAGCAAGCAATCTGTCAAGCAATATCGGGTAATAAAAGCCAAACATAAAGTAAAAACCACATTGAGAAGAGACAAAAATAATTTGTGTGCCGTGCGGCAAAATGTCGAAATTGATTTACACAGCAAAAGATAAGCAAACTGGGTAATAAGATCACGACAGAAACAAACCAAATTTTTTTTGTGGTAAATCAGCGGCAAATACCAAATAAAATGAAGCCAAATAAAAGCCAAATAGAAGGCAAATAATCTCTAACTCGAAAACGAGAATCGTAAAATCATGATTTCCTCACCCGCACTGCTAATGTAAACAAACCAACGTGGCCGGCGGAAAAACTGAATATGCAAATAATTCACAACATACAAAAACACCACTAAAACCAATAATACTAATCATTATGGTAAATACTAATCTTAATTTGAGTTTCTTTCAGGATATATTGGCACTCGGCTGATGAGGACTCAGGAGATGAAGGATAATATAAAAGTGAAAATTTAATTTACAACATGTGATAATCCGTGAAGTAAACTTCTTTACAAAGAGCTACGCCCACTGCACGCATTCATACAGCTGTAAGCACTTTCTACGGGGCGACCTTTGGGAGTTTTTGTACCCACCCTCTTACACTGGACACATTGCCATTTCCTTCCCATAATTTAATCAATAAAGTGTTTTCCTGCATTGCCCTCTTCAAGTAAATAAGCTTCAATCTTATGGCGCTTAGATGATTGTGCAACAGACACACTATAGTCGAATATCCCCCGATCAACTGCTTAGCTAAATCCGTCCTAAATTTCAATTGCTTAAGCTTACCCATCCCTTTGCTTAACTGATGGTAATTACAAAAAACGAAAGCGTTACCTATAGCTACATCAATCAGAAACCAAAATATATACCTATACCACTTACAAGAAGAACGATCTACTGAATAATATTCGCCCGATTGATCGGCACAATCAACTCCCCCCATTGAGCGATTGTACAAATCAATTACAACTGGTTTTGGGACTTCCCTATCACCCCAACTAACTTCCACATAATCGGCTAGAGGACTTACATTAGCTGCCATAGCACTAACATCCCGTTTGTCATGCCACTTCGTGAAAACAACGTGGCCTTTTTGACGAACTTACTTTTCACCAACCCGCAAGTTACCTTTCGCACATGATGGCAGGTCTTTACAATTACATCTTACAGTCCCGCAGGCGTAAGTATCATTAGCTTCTAAATGCTCTAGTAGCTCACTTGAAGTAAAACAATTATCAAAAAAGACATTTCTATTCATGAAAGGTCTAACAAACTTAGTCACTACATCATAACCTAACCCGTAAATAGGGTGATGGCCGTCAACTTCCTTACCTAAGTATACATCAAAATTCAAAACGTACCCGTTACTAGAATTGGCTGCCATCCAAACTTTAATTCCGTACTTAGTAGGTTTAGCAGGCATGTATTCTCTAAAAGGTAGCCTTCTCACTGAAAAGCTGTCATACCCTCATCAACAGAAAGATTCTTAGTAGGTATCAACTTAGTTTGATAATTACCTAAAATAGAGTTAAATATTGGTCTAATCTTGTAAAGGCGATCAAAACCTGGTGTTTACCGAACGGGCTCTACTCTAGAATCATTAAAATGCAAATAACAAGTGATTTCCTCAAATCTATTCTTAACACCTTGGTTTCCGAAAAAGTCATCCGTTGACCAATATAACGCTACCTGAGGGAGTTTAGTGATACCCATATTTATGTTTATTCCTATAAATGCCTTGATCTCTACGCACGCAACGGGAATGAAATTAGCGAGGCGCTCGGGTGAATTTGAAAGTTTTTCCCAGGCATAGCAGTTGGTTTCTACAATAATTAAGTCCCATAAATCATCATTTACAAACTCTACAAGGTAATCTAAAGGATTAGGAATGTCAGTTAAGTTAAAATTAAGGCCAGATGCTGCTGTGAAGTCCGGAATGGGGAAGTCGCTGAGATGGTCAGTCCATCGAGCTTCTTCTTCGTCGTTGGTTCCTCCAGGTGCTGGACCACCATCGTCGTCCTCTAAACCTACAAGATCTACATTACTATCATTATCATAATCTCTACGTCTACCCTCAAACCCATCAAAGCTTCTTTCATCCCCTGAGTCATCAAAAACGGCTGGATGTTCGGGTTCACCCTCAACATTCTCAGCCATGATCTCACAAAGATTCAGGTGCACGCTTGAGAAAAATTTTTAAGAAATCCCCACCAGGTGGAGCATCTCATCAGCTGTGAAAAAATGTGCAAGAGACACCAAATGATTGGCTAACTACTCCTAATTATCACTATGACAACAAAATAACGAAATCCTCTAAGGGAGAGTAGGGAGAGGACCTAGACTCCACGCACATTTTTCAGGTCGTTACAAGTGGCACAGGGAAATGGAGAGGTTTTCCGGATGGGCAGTTACGGTCAGCACAGGCATCAATAAAAGAAAACTCGATCATATCAACAAACCATAGTATGGCAAGCCGATTGTAGCAATATTGAATAAATGGATATTTCAATTAAAAGAGTCTATTTTAGTTCAATTCAACGAGTACATTTTTGTTCAATGTAGTTTTTTTTGGTTCAACTTCTGATTTTGCATTCAACACTTTTTGTATTCAATGCACTTTGGTATCCTCTCAATCCAATTGTTTCGGTTCAACCTTGTTTTTTTATTTGAATAGCACATTTTGCATTGAACACTTTTTATTTCGTTCAACGGGATTTATTTTCGTTCAACAATTTATTGCGCACAGTGTTTGGCCGAAAGAAATTCGACCCAGTCTTCATAGAATTCTCACTGGCCTTCATAGCGGGTGTCACGAAAACTCAGACCCCAAAAACTCAGACCTCAGGCCTCAGACCCCACAAACTCAGAGAAAAAAGTACATGTACATGTATATTAAACATGTGCCATGTTTTTATCAAGTTCTAGAAACATGAGTGAAAGTTTGGGAGAACGAAAGAGGCTGCGGGAACGCGAGCCGCAGACAAGAGTTTCGACAGCTTTTTAGAGTTCTCCAAAACTATATTCTTGAGTGTTTCTATAACAAGATAAAAACATAGAGAACATGTTTTCTACTTTTTTTAGAAAACACCACAACGAAAAAAAGGAAAACAACTTGTTAACTTTGATTATCAAAATGTAAATTCTCTTTGCTTGCGCCATCATTATGTCAACAGCTCGTGCTAGCTTTGAGTTTCTATCGAGTTATGGAAACACGATTTTTAACCAATCAGCACGCGTTTTTCTTAGGACTGTTTTCTAAAATGTTCTAGCAACGTTCCTGACTGCTTGTATCATCAGTTACAGATACTGAGTAACTTGGTTCAAACCAATTTAATGAGATGCAGTGGATTACAATAAAAAGATAGTTGCCATCTGAATTGTTTCCCAAATCAACATGAAAAGCAAGAAAACTTGAAAATAAGTTACGAACAGAAATCAACACATTTTTTTCCTTTAAAGAGCAAATCCAACAAAAAGAAAGGGAAGTCAGCAGGCAATTAGGCATTATAAAGTAGTTTGGTTCAAAAGAAATTGATCTGATGCATTTTTCAATAACAGTAAAAAATGACCTCCTGGTTTGTTCCGCGACATTCCACAAAAAAAGAAAAAGACAAAAAATAGTTATTACTAGGAACTATAACTTAATAAGAAATAAAGTTTGGTTTAAAAACAATCGGTTTGATACATTGAATAAATGTAAATGATTATAACTCACCCCCTAATTTGTTCCACAACATCAACATACAAGAAAAACGATGAAAAAAAGTTACCAACAGAAATCAAGATATTTTTTTTTCCTTTTAGGACCAAAATCAGAGAAAAAGAAAGGGCAGTCAGCAGGCAATTGGGCATTATTAAGTAGTTTGGTTCAAAAGAAATTGATCTGATGCATTTTTCAATAAATGTAAAAAAAGAGTCTTATAATTACCTCTACCTGGTTTGTTCCGTGACATTCCACATGAAAAGAAAAGGACAAAAATCAGTTATTACTACGAACTATAACTTGATAAGAAATAAATCAAAGAATCAAAAACAGAAGACCACCAAATAATTGGATAAGAATTTATAGTTTCGTTTAAAAACAATTATTAGTGTGATACATTGAATAAATGTAAAATGAATATAACTCACATACTGATTTGTTCCACAACATCCACATGAAAGAGAAGAGATAAAAATCTATTAGTAATAATTAATTGGGCATCAAGCCAGGGGTGGTTCATGATGAAAAATCAAAATCCTTCATATTTCATCAAAACATCATATATCACCCATGCTAACTCTAGAAACGTGTGGTGTGATTTTATTTCCCTTAAATTATTTATTTGCAATGAGAATTACAGTTAAAAAAAAGAACATTTTGACTGCTGTTCAGTCATTCTCAAGTTTAATGTTGAGGGTAAAAAGTTAACAAACTTGTATACATAGAGGGAGAGAGAATGAAGTAAAGTATGTGTTAAGAGATATTAAGGGAGTGTTAAAAACAAGAACAGCATGCATATCACCATTCTAATCAATTAGAAACTTGAGCACAAATAAAGTCGGATTGTACTTTGAGTGGTTAAAACATTTCTACCCATAATTTTACCATGAATCGTTTTAAAAAACCCTCACTGATAATATTTGTTTAAGCTACCAAGGAATTCAAACATGCATGGCCCATAAATATCATGATGCCTGATTTCACATGGAAATTTCAAACAGTTGATAAAATTTACATTCACAGATTGAATAAAAGTTTAACAGAAAAATATACAAACAACCACCAGTGATACAAAATTAATAAATCAAACAATGGAAGAGCATATTTTGATCAGCACCTCAATAGGTTGCAACAACAGTTTCAACCTACCTTTTCACCAGAGTTTTTAATCTTTTACCTCATTAGGTTAGTGCTTTGTAATCTTTTATCTCATTAGCTTTTGATTCTTTAATCTTTATTTTCGTGGGAGGCGCATATGATCATGTATATGGAGTTTGCGCTATATAAATTTCAATTATTATTATTATCATTATCATTTTAACGGGGCAGATGCTGACATCAATCGATTCTTTCGGTCTTTAAATTTCTTAACAGTGCCCCATCGGATAATGTTTTATAAATAATGGAACCTTCAAGCATCTATCTTTCTCAATGGGTTTATAGGACTTGAAACTCGTAAAAACTGAAATACAAGGAGCAGAATAGAGCTATTACTAGTATGCCTATCAGCAGTCAATGCTGACGTGCAACGTATGGCGAAAGGGATTAAGAAGAGTTAAAAAAGAAGAGTTAAACCAAACTACTATTTGTTATGCATTTTCTCAGCGTCCTTTTTTTTTTTTTCTTTTTTTAACAGCTTTATTGGGTAAACCACATAAATAAATAGCATAAAAATTAATTAAAAAAGGCCAGACCCAAAAGGGGCAGGTGCAACGGGATGAAGTCCCATGCGAGGTACCGCCCCTGGATTAAGACCTAAAATTAAAACAAAAGCATACACAAGCATTCATAAGAAGAAAGAAATATATATTTAGAGTGGCATGAGCATGTTTGGACCAGCATCCACGTGCAGGGGTAATTGAGATCATATACCCTTGAAAGGTGAGTGCCCATTAGTTTGTGGACAGTTGTATGGAGAAAGTTGTGTTAAAAAAAGTGATAATATTCCTATAGCACTTTTTTAACACAACTTTCTTCATACAGTAATTCCAAGTACTACACAGCATCAATTCAATTGGGGACAGTTGTAGCATGTTACACAATGGTTTAAAATCTATGTTGCGTTCTAAACACCATGAGGGCTGCTGCTACGCAGCAACTTTTAATTGCATGGGAAAGAGGTTGCCAGGGCTACAAATCTTAGTTCAATCTAGTCGCCAGGGTCCAATAGACCATTTTACAGTTGTCGGCTTAGTGACCTGGCTTCTGAATGTGAATGGCAGCGAGGCTGGATTTGAACTTGTATTGACACAGACCTTGCTGCTTTTATTGTGCAAATCAAGTTGTTCTTATGCTAACTAATTTGCATTTACATGAGAAAAGCGGAGGTCCGTATCAAAGCAAGGCCACCTCCAGCCTCGCTTGCACTCATGGCCAGGTAACTAAGCACACAACTGTAAAATGGCCTATTGTTCAATAGTGGGTTAACTTGACTCTGAACAAAACCATTAACCCTAGGTGCTCACCCTGCTTTGATTAACTGCTTTGAGAACTCATTACAAGCAAAACACAGACTACTTTTCCACAGTTAATTTAATCTTGAACTACTTTTAGGCTTAGGCATGAAAGTATGATGGATCAACAAAATACTTGGGAGGTGTGATAGTTGGCACTGGCTAAATGAAAACGAATCTAAATTGGTTTTAGAAGGTGATTTGAATAAAGGAAATGCATAAAATGTAAATGAACATAATTAGTCAAAGTTCAACACAACTGAATCAACTTTACTTCAAGGTAAACATTTCAGCATCAACATGTGTAAAAACCAATAAAATCCTAACAAAGATAACATTACAACTATTCTAACAGAACCCTATATAAGTAATCTGCCATTAGAAATGGTGGTAGTGTTCCCAAATTCTAACCGTCCAGTTGTATAACGTAGGCACGCGAGGCGTGCAGGAGTTATATTTTTGTTAACTGAAAGGTTTCGGAGATAGTAGGATTAAATCGATAACATGTAAAATGTTTTACTAAACAAACTACAGTAATCTGAGACGTCTCCAAATTAATATAGATATCAACTTATTTTCTAACAGGCAATTTGATTCGTTCTTTGATACTACCCACACCGTGATTGGTGTGACATGCACACATGCATTTCTGCGACATGAAAAACAGTGTCAAGTTACCATTTGTAACTAAGAATAGCAAGCATCTCGTGAAAACAGGTGCTGACGATTTGTTAGCTCTAATTGAATTTACTCCCTTGTGAAAAACAAAAGTGTCAAATTACAGTTTGTAACTAGAAAATAAAAATATCTCGTTATATTTGCATGCAACAAGAACAAAACAATCGTTACCTACCTACACTATTGTAAACGTTAGAACTGTGTCAAATTTAAATAGTCTCGTCGCTTCTAAAACATGTCCTACGAACTAAAAACGACAATTCGTGACCTTTAATTGAATTTACTCTTTGTGAAAAACAATAGCATCAAGTTCCCTTTTGTAACTAAAAATAACAAGAGGCCATAACTTGTTAGCTCTAATTGAATTCACTCCCATGTGAAAAACAAAAGTGTCAAGTTACCATTTGTAACTAAAAATAGCAATATCTCGCTTTGTTTGTTCAACCCCCATTTCATGGGAACAAGTGGTGACGATTCGTCAGCTCTAATTAAATTTCCTCCCTTGTGGAAAACAAAAGTGTCAACTTACTATTTCTAACTAAAAATTGTAAACATCTCGGGGAAACAAGTGCTCATGATTCATCACCTCTAATTGAATTTACTCCCTTATGAAAAACAAGGGTGTCAAATTACCCTTTGTAACTAAAAATAAAAAGATCTCGTTACATTTGCATACAAGAAAAAAACCAATTGCCGCTTCCACTTATTTTGTAAACGTTAAAACTGTTTCAAATCTAAATATGTCTTCTGAACTAGAAGCGACGATTCGTGACCTCTAATTGAATTTACTCGTTGTGAAAAACAAAGCGAGATATTGCTATTTTTAGTTACAAATGGTAACTTGACACTTTTGTTTTTCACATGGGAGTGAATTCAATTAGAGCTAACAAGTTATGGCCTCTTGTTATTTTTAGTTACAAAAGGGAACTTGATGCTATTGTTTTTCACAAAGAGTAAATTCAATTAAAGGTCACGAATTGTCGTTTTTAGTTCGTAGGACATGTTTTAGAAGCGACGAGACTATTTAAATTTGACACAGTTCTAACGTTTACAATAGTGTAGGTAGGTAACGATTGTTTTGTTCTTGTTGCATGCAAATATAACGAGATATTTTTATTTTCTAGTTACAAACTGTAATTTGACACTTTTGTTTTTCACAAGGGAGTAAATTCAATTAGAGCTAACAAATCGTCAGCACCTGTTTTCACGAGATGCTTGCTATTCTTAGTTACAAATGGTAACTTGACACTGTTTTTCATGTCGCAGAAATGCATGTGTGCATGTCACACCAATCACGGTGTGGGTAGTATCAAAGAACGAATCAAATTGCCTGTTAGAAAATAAGTTGATATCTATATTAATTTGGAGACGTCTCAGATTACTGTAGTTTGTTTAGTAAAACATTTTACATGTTATCGATTTAATCCTACTATCTCCGAAACCTTTCAGTTAACAAAAATATAACTCCTGCACGCCTCGCGTGCCTACGTTATACAACTGGACGGTTAGAATTTGGGAACACTACCACCATTTCTAATGGCAGATTACTTATATAGGGTTCTGTTAGAATAGTTGTAATGTTATCTTTGTTAGGATTTTATTGGTTTTTACACATGTTGATGCTGAAATGTTTACCTTGAAGTAAAGTTGATTCAGTTGTGTTGAACTTTGACTAATTATGTTCATTTACATTTTATGCATTTCCTTTATTCAAATCACCTTCTAAAACCAATTTAGATTCGTTTTCATTTAGCCAGTGCCAACTATCACACCTCCCAAGTATTTTGTTGATCCATCATACTTTCATGCCTAAGCCTAAAAGTAGTTCAAGATTAAATTAACTGTGGAAAAGTAGTCTGTGTTTTGCTTGTAATGAGTTCTCAAAGCAGTTAATCAAAGCAGGGTGAGCACCTAGGGTTAATGGTTTTGTTCAGAGTCAAGTTAACCCACTATTGAACAATAGGCCATTTTACAGTTGTGTGCTTAGTTACCTGGCCATGAGTGCAAGCGAGGCTGGAGGTGGCCTTGCTTTGATACGGACCTCCGCTTTTCTCATGTAAATGCAAATTAGTTAGCATAAGAACAACTTGATTTGCACAATAAAAGCAGCAAGGTCTGTGTCAATACAAGTTCAAATCCAGCCTCGCTGCCATTCACATTCAGAAGCCAGGTCACTAAGCCGACAACTGTAAAATGGTCTATTGGACCCTGGCGACTAGATTGAACTAAGATTTGTAGCCCTGGCAACCTCTTTCCCATGCAATTAAAAGTTGCTGCGTAGCAGCAGCCCTCATGGTGTTTAGAACGCAACATAGATTTTAAACCATTGTGTAACATGCTACAACTGTCCCCAATTGAATTGATGCTGTGTAGTACTTGGAATTACTGTATGAAGAAAGTTGTGTTAAAAAAGTGCTATAGGAATATTATCACTTTTTTTAACACAACTTTCTCCATACAACTGTCCACAAACTAATGGGCACTCACCTTTCAAGGGTATATGATCTCAATTACCCCTGCACGTGGATGCTGGTCCAAACATGCTCATGCCACTCTAAATATATATTTCTTTCTTCTTATGAATGCTTGTGTATGCTTTTGTTTTAATTTTAGGTCTTAATCCAGGGGCGGTACCTCGCATGGGACTTCATCCCGTTGCACCTGCCCCTTTTGGGTCTGGCCTTTTTTAATTAATTTTTATGCTATTTATTTATGTGGTTTACCCAATAAAGCTGTTAAAAAAAGAAAAAAAAAAAAAGGACGCTGAGAAAATGCATAACAAATAGTAGTTTGGTTTAACTCTTC
The DNA here is from genome assembly GCA_019787425.1 of Platygyra sinensis. Taxonomy (NCBI): domain Eukaryota; kingdom Metazoa; phylum Cnidaria; class Anthozoa; order Scleractinia; family Merulinidae; genus Platygyra; species Platygyra sinensis. The sequence goes on along the minus strand of JAHPZR010009699.1, from coordinate 6,480 downwards.
TTTTTTAACTCTTCTTAATCCCTTTCGCCATACGTTGCACGTCAGCATTGACTGCTGATAGGCATACTAGTAATAGCTCTATTCTGCTCCTTGTATTTCAGTTTTTACGAGTTTCAAGTCCTATAAACCCATTGAGAAAGATAGATGCTTGAAGGTTCCATTATTTATAAAACATTATCCGATGGGGCACTGTTAAGAAATTTAAAGACCGAAAGAATCGATTGATGTCAGCATCTGCCCCGTTAAAATGATAATGATAATAATAATAATTGAAATTTATATAGCGCAAACTCCATATACATGATCATATGCGCCTCCCACGAAAATAAAGATTAAAGAATCAAAAGCTAATGAGATAAAAGATTACAAAGCACTAACCTAATGAGGTAAAAGATTAAAAACTCTGGTGAAAAGGTAGGTTGAAACTGTTGTTGCAACCTATTGAGGTGCTGATCAAAATATGCTCTTCCATTGTTTGATTTATTAATTTTGTATCACTGGTGGTTGTTTGTATATTTTTCTGTTAAACTTTTATTCAATCTGTGAATGTAAATTTTATCAACTGTTTGAAATTTCCATGTGAAATCAGGCATCATGATATTTATGGGCCATGCATGTTTGAATTCCTTGGTAGCTTAAACAAATATTATCAGTGAGGGTTTTTTAAAACGATTCATGGTAAAATTATGGGTAGAAATGTTTTAACCACTCAAAGTACAATCCGACTTTATTTGTGCTCAAGTTTCTAATTGATTAGAATGGTGATATGCATGCTGTTCTTGTTTTTAACACTCCCTTAATATCTCTTAACACATACTTTACTTCATTCTCTCTCCCTCTATGTATACAAGTTTGTTAACTTTTTACCCTCAACATTAAACTTGAGAATGACTGAACAGCAGTCAAAATGTTCTTTTTTTTAACTGTAATTCTCATTGCAAATAAATAATTTAAGGGAAATAAAATCACACCACACGTTTCTAGAGTTAGCATGGGTGATATATGATGTTTTGATGAAATATGAAGGATTTTGATTTTTCATCATGAACCACCCCTGGCTTGATGCCCAATTAATTATTACTAATAGATTTTTATCTCTTCTCTTTCATGTGGATGTTGTGGAACAAATCAGTATGTGAGTTATATTCATTTTACATTTATTCAATGTATCACACTAATAATTGTTTTTAAACGAAACTATAAATTCTTATCCAATTATTTGGTGGTCTTCTGTTTTTGATTCTTTGATTTATTTCTTATCAAGTTATAGTTCGTAGTAATAACTGATTTTTGTCCTTTTCTTTTCATGTGGAATGTCACGGAACAAACCAGGTAGAGGTAATTATAAGACTCTTTTTTTACATTTATTGAAAAATGCATCAGATCAATTTCTTTTGAACCAAACTACTTAATAATGCCCAATTGCCTGCTGACTGCCCTTTCTTTTTCTCTGATTTTGGTCCTAAAAGGAAAAAAAAATATCTTGATTTCTGTTGGTAACTTTTTTTCATCGTTTTTCTTGTATGTTGATGTTGTGGAACAAATTAGGGGGTGAGTTATAATCATTTACATTTATTCAATGTATCAAACCGATTGTTTTTAAACCAAACTTTATTTCTTATTAAGTTATAGTTCCTAGTAATAACTATTTTTTGTCTTTTTCTTTTTTTGTGGAATGTCGCGGAACAAACCAGGAGGTCATTTTTTACTGTTATTGAAAAATGCATCAGATCAATTTCTTTTGAACCAAACTACTTTATAATGCCTAATTGCCTGCTGACTTCCCTTTCTTTTTGTTGGATTTGCTCTTTAAAGGAAAAAAATGTGTTGATTTCTGTTCGTAACTTATTTTCAAGTTTTCTTGCTTTTCATGTTGATTTGGGAAACAATTCAGATGGCAACTATCTTTTTATTGTAATCCACTGCATCTCATTAAATTGGTTTGAACCAAGTTACTCAGTATCTGTAACTGATGATACAAGCAGTCAGGAACGTTGCTAGAACATTTTAGAAAACAGTCCTAAGAAAAACGCGTGCTGATTGGTTAAAAATCGTGTTTCCATAACTCGATAGAAACTCAAAGCTAGCACGAGCTGTTGACATAATGATGGCGCAAGCAAAGAGAATTTACATTTTGATAATCAAAGTTAACAAGTTGTTTTCCTTTTTTTCGTTGTGGTGTTTTCTAAAAAAAGTAGAAAACATGTTCTCTATGTTTTTATCTTGTTATAGAAACACTCAAGAATATAGTTTTGGAGAACTCTAAAAAGCTGTCGAAACTCTTGTCTGCGGCTCGCGTTCCCGCAGCCTCTTTCGTTCTCCCAAACTTTCACTCATGTTTCTAGAACTTGATAAAAACATGGCACATGTTTAATATACATGTACATGTACTTTTTTCTCTGAGTTTGTGGGGTCTGAGGCCTGAGGTCTGAGTTTTTGGGGTCTGAGTTTTCGTGACACCCGCTATGAAGGCCAGTGAGAATTCTATGAAGACTGGGTCGAATTTCTTTCGGCCAAACACTGTGCGCAATAAATTGTTGAACGAAAATAAATCCCGTTGAACGAAATAAAAAGTGTTCAATGCAAAATGTGCTATTCAAATAAAAAAACAAGGTTGAACCGAAACAATTGGATTGAGAGGATACCAAAGTGCATTGAATACAAAAAGTGTTGAATGCAAAATCAGAAGTTGAACCAAAAAAAACTACATTGAACAAAAATGTACTCGTTGAATTGAACTAAAATAGACTCTTTTAATTGAAATATCCATTTATTCAATATTGCTACAATCGGCTTGCCATACTATGGTTTGTTGATATGATCGAGTTTTCTTTTATTGATGCCTGTGCTGACCGTAACTGCCCATCCGGAAAACCTCTCCATTTCCCTGTGCCACTTGTAACGACCTGAAAAATGTGCGTGGAGTCTAGGTCCTCTCCCTACTCTCCCTTAGAGGATTTCGTTATTTTGTTGTCATAGTGATAATTAGGAGTAGTTAGCCAATCATTTGGTGTCTCTTGCACATTTTTTCACAGCTGATGAGATGCTCCACCTGGTGGGGATTTCTTAAAAATTTTTCTCAAGCGTGCACCTGAATCTTTGTGAGATCATGGCTGAGAATGTTGAGGGTGAACCCGAACATCCAGCCGTTTTTGATGACTCAGGGGATGAAAGAAGCTTTGATGGGTTTGAGGGTAGACGTAGAGATTATGATAATGATAGTAATGTAGATCTTGTAGGTTTAGAGGACGACGATGGTGGTCCAGCACCTGGAGGAACCAACGACGAAGAAGAAGCTCGATGGACTGACCATCTCAGCGACTTCCCCATTCCGGACTTCACAGCAGCATCTGGCCTTAATTTTAACTTAACTGACATTCCTAATCCTTTAGATTACCTTGTAGAGTTTGTAAATGATGATTTATGGGACTTAATTATTGTAGAAACCAACTGCTATGCCTGGGAAAAACTTTCAAATTCACCCGAGCGCCTCGCTAATTTCATTCCCGTTGCGTGCGTAGAGATCAAGGCATTTATAGGAATAAACATAAATATGGGTATCACTAAACTCCCTCAGGTAGCGTTATATTGGTCAACGGATGACTTTTTCGGAAACCAAGGTGTTAAGAATAGATTTGAGGAAATCACTTGTTATTTGCATTTTAATGATTCTAGAGTAGAGCCCGTTCGGTAAACACCAGGTTTTGATCGCCTTTACAAGATTAGACCAATATTTAACTCTATTTTAGGTAATTATCAAACTAAGTTGATACCTACTAAGAATCTTTCTGTTGATGAGGGTATGACAGCTTTTCAGTGAGAAGGCTACCTTTTAGAGAATACATGCCTGCTAAACCTACTAAGTACGGAATTAAAGTTTGGATGGCAGCCAATTCTAGTAACGGGTACGTTTTGAATTTTGATGTATACTTAGGTAAGGAAGTTGACGGCCATCACCCTATTTACGGGTTAGGTTATGATGTAGTGACTAAGTTTGTTAGACCTTTCATGAATAGAAATGTCTTTTTTGATAATTGTTTTACTTCAAGTGAGCTACTAGAGCATTTAGAAGCTAATGATACTTACGCCTGCGGGACTGTAAGATGTAATTGTAAAGACCTGCCATCATGTGCGAAAGGTAACTTGCGGGTTGGTGAAAAGTAAGTTCGTCAAAAAGGCCACGTTGTTTTCACGAAGTGGCATGACAAACGGGATGTTAGTGCTATGGCAGCTAATGTAAGTCCTCTAGCCGATTATGTGGAAGTTAGTTGGGGTGATAGGGAAGTCCCAAAACCAGTTGTAATTGATTTGTACAATCGCTCAATGGGGGGAGTTGATTGTGCCGATCAATCGGGCGAATATTATTCAGTAGATCGTTCTTCTTGTAAGTGGTATAGGTATATATTTTGGTTTCTGATTGATGTAGCTATAGGTAACGCTTTCGTTTTTTGTAATTACCATCAGTTAAGCAAAGGGATGGGTAAGCTTAAGCAATTGAAATTTAGGACGGATTTAGCTAAGCAGTTGATCGGGGGATATTCGACTATAGTGTGTCTGTTGCACAATCATCTAAGCGCCATAAGATTGAAGCTTATTTACTTGAAGAGGGCAATGCAGGAAAACACTTTATTGATTAAATTATGGGAAGGAAATGGCAATGTGTCCAGTGTAAGAGGGTGGGTACAAAAACTCCCAAAGGTCGCCCCGTAGAAAGTGCTTACAGCTGTATGAATGCGTGCAGTGGGCGTAGCTCTTTGTAAAGAAGTTTACTTCACGGATTATCACATGTTGTAAATTAAATTTTCACTTTTATATTATCCTTCATCTCCTGAGTCCTCATCAGCCGAGTGCCAATATATCCTGAAAGAAACTCAAATTAAGATTAGTATTTACCATAATGATTAGTATTATTGGTTTTAGTGGTGTTTTTGTATGTTGTGAATTATTTGCATATTCAGTTTTTCCGCCGGCCACGTTGGTTTGTTTACATTAGCAGTGCGGGTGAGGAAATCATGATTTTACGATTCTCGTTTTCGAGTTAGAGATTATTTGCCTTCTATTTGGCTTTTATTTGGCTTCATTTTATTTGGTATTTGCCGCTGATTTACCACAAAAAAAATTTGGTTTGTTTCTGTCGTGATCTTATTACCCAGTTTGCTTATCTTTTGCTGTGTAAATCAATTTCGACATTTTGCCGCACGGCACACAAATTATTTTTGTCTCTTCTCAATGTGGTTTTTACTTTATGTTTGGCTTTTATTACCCGATATTGCTTGACAGATTGCTTGCTAATTTATCACAATATAGATGCTATCAATTTCTCAATGTTTGTTTCTCTTCGGCTCGACTAATTAGTGATTTTACAAATTTCACTTTTCTTTGATGCAGAAGATTTGTCGTGTGGTCCCCCCCCAAAAAAATTCTTGCTTTTAAATCAGTTTTGGACTTTAATTTGAGCTCATTTGGCCTTTGGTTATAGATTGTTTGGCCGCTGATTTCTCTGACTTGAAATAAACCAAGTCTTGAAACCTGATCTTGTGTGTGCACATCTAAATACAGGGAGGGAGGGTGTGATCGCAGGTTATACTGGCGCTCGCTCTGAAATGTTCAAAAAATCTCCAGGGAATAAGTAGTGGGTCACAGGCAATTTCAGTCAGGCGTGAGTGGGCTAAAAATCCCCCCAAGAAAAGATGACATAGTTCCGCTACAAACCGAGGGTGCATGTCTCTGTCAATCTATCAGCTGGAGCATGGCTAACAGGTTGCCAGACTCCTGTCATCGTCACCATCGTGCGTACGCGCCCGCAAGCAATACCACTAGCCATGATAACCATGAGAAAATCAATCATGGGTTTCCTTTACTTCCAATATGGGTATGGAGCTATGCTTGCAGACCTTTGGGCTGCTGGAGCCCCGCTATTGTTCAATCTGTGCATGTAAATTTTATTGACTGTTTGAAATTTCCATGTGAAATCAGGCATCATGATATTTATGGGTCATGCAAGTTTGAATTCATTGGTAGATTAAAAAAATCTTATCAGTGCGGGTTTTTTGAAACAATTCATGGTAAAAGTACATGTACGGGTAAAAATGAACGACGTTTTAACCACTCAAAGTACAATCCAACACAATTTGTGCTTAACCCATTGACACCTGTGCCGCCCGTAACCGCCCGTGACAAACCTTGGCCTTTCTTCCACTTCTGACGTCATCATTTTTGACCAAAATTGGCATCATCTATACTCAACTTCTGCGGGAGGAAAAGATTTTTCCAATAATGTCTAGATCAGAGTGATCGGCTTAATGGCGTCTGAGATATGCGCAAAGATGCTAAAAAAGATGAGTGAAAAAACCAGAGCAAAATTTACTGCCACTACACCTAACTGCTCCACGGTAAAAGTTGGCCGCTTCGATGACTCTTTCTTAGAAGTTTTTTAACTGCAAGTAAGCCCAGTAAAAGGTCAATCCCTGAAGCGAAAAG
>JAHPZR010009698.1:0-17521 GCA_019787425.1 Platygyra sinensis | reverse complement strand
TATCGATGTGAAAACCTTGCGAAACAAAGCAGATCCAGTCATACGAAAAGAAATGTGAACATTTTTCCATGGAATGACCACATCAGGAACAAAGACTGACAGGATCCAACAACTGTCATCAAGCTCACCAACCCAGATTTTACTAGATATTTTGTACTCTAAACTTTGTTGGCCACACAATCATTCCCAAGACTGGCCATTTTATGGAGCACAGTAAAGAAGGAATGTACCCAAATCCAATGGGAGTTGCCACTGGTCCTTATGAAGTCTTCTGTGGCTGACACTCAATACTGACACTGGTTTAGAAGTCTGTTTATGGCACAACTTTACAATCCCCTTTAAAACATCGTCGAGCTGAAAGATGAGCTACAAGTCAGAGGTCCACCATGTCAATGGTATTGTATTTATCGTGGCAAAAGGAGGGCCTATTATTTTCCATGAGTTAGCAACAGGGGCTGTACATGTAAACCTGTCCAAACTATGTTCACGTGAATATGTAGTTTGGAAAGCTTTATCTATCCATAGATGGTACTGTAGCAGTCCTAAAGGAGCAAATCGCTATGTACCTTGGGACAATCATAGCAAAATACCAACAAAGAGGGCTTAGTCCGACTGCGATCAATTTCTGGGATAGTTCTATCAAGGGATTTGAGTTTGAGGCATTACAAAGCGTTGATTCCTGTTTGATCTACAGAATGCAAGAGTAAACAGCAAATTGTTGGCATTACCTGCACAAGCCATGGGTATGGACTTTGAGGATATGTAAGAGTGTTTATTGATTACCAGCACCAGCGGAGAAGTGTTGGCTCTTTGACTATCCTAGATGACAGCATCTACGTTAAGAATCGCCAAGGCATCAAAGAGGTTGCCTTAACGACTTCAGGGAGGGTGCAGATTATCTCATCGGGTCTAGACTACATTTCCTTAGTTCCCTCCATCACAACATACAAAAAAGGGATTGCTATTCCCAGACACAGAGGTTCATCGCATCCTATGCTAAATCAAAAATCAAGGGAGAGTAGAGGTGTTTGTAGGGACTGGTTCACAGGGCACAGAGCTGGATTGGCTAGACGTGCACAATTCTACCAGCTGGCAGCACAATGTGTTGAGTTTGACCATGTTGTGTATGTTTGCCCCATCTGAACCAGCTGCATCAAGGTTTTTAGTACTGTGGGAAGATTTACAAGGCATTCTCCATTCATCAGAAGCATGCACTATATCATCTTTGCAGCCTACAGGAGGCCACCACACTAGTTTACAAAACTTTACAATATTTTTGCCAAAACGAGGCCTCAATAAGGGGCGAAGTTCCGAACTTGCAAATGTCCCTGAGCAGTCTCATGCTAATGTGGCTGAGAAAAAATAGTGTCGGGTTTTTTTTTTTGCAGTTGGGCCTGCAGAGGCTTGATGACTTATCAACACCAATGGACTACACTTTTACCAACCTGCTAAGTTGTTTGACACTGGATGCTGAAAACTGTCACTCTGTGGTGCATCACAAATCACCTTCGAGCACTGTTCTCCAATGCACCAGGAATTTTGGAAATACTGTGAAGGAGAGTGTAATGAAGACTACAAACTGGGCGGCAATTTATTTTACCAACCCATAGTCTTGGTATCCTGTACCAGACCGTGCAGTGTCACTGTTTGAAATTCCATTAATACCACAACATTCACCTGCAGTGATTAGCTCTCGAGATGCCCAGCTCATGAAGGAATGGGCACACACCTTTGGAGCTGCAGTTCAGCAGAGAACCATGGCTAGAGATGGAACATTGCCCAGTTTTCTTTATCAGAAAAATTATGCCTGGAGAAAGTGTTGATCTTACAGAGAGGTTCATCACTCTGAAAATGAAGACAGGTATGAGACTTGTAGCAGTGTGGAGGAGGAAATCGATGAGGAGGGCAATTTTCAAAGCATTTCCACTTAAGATAGGGAAGCGAACTTCCTGCTAGGAAGAGTGTCTACATTCGGCCGTGCTGTTCAGCTCGATAGCAGGCTTATGTTCTGTTAAATTACTTAGTTAATTTTTTTCAACTTTTTTTTAAAAAATTTGACGATGCATGTTTATACAACTTGATGGATGGAGATAATGTGGAGCAAATGTTCCTATCTTAAGAAAAAACAAGATACAACAGACTTATACAACATACTTCATACGCCATTGATGTTTTAATTTGTATTAGTTATTTTAATTATTTAGTGTGAAATACCTGTAAACTAGCTGGTGAGTCTAGCTTGCTGGTCTCACAAAAGGTAAGCATATTTTCACAGTAAAATTGCTACTACTACTACTACAGACCAGGATTGGAGGCCATTGAGCTAGCACCTGATTGAATGTCATGTTGAGGCTGTTCCTCAACAAATTCTTTATGTCAAGTCCATTCCGCAGTTCCGATTTTTCCATGGAAATGACGTAGACCATAATACTTCAGTAGTTTTGCTCTTCTCAATCCCACATGGGAGAAAGCACTTGTGAAAAGAACGCTTAGTTGTCAATTGTCTTTGCTTATGCCGTCTTTCATCTAATGGTGAGTTGTTATATAGCCTGTTTCCAGTTTCGATTTGCTAGCTGTTTGTTATGTTTCTCAGGTTTTTATGGCTTGTCAAAAGGTAGCGATACAGATGAAAGGTTCACATCGCTGGTCGTGATGTCAAACGATTCCCTACATTCTCATTAAACTTGTTGTGTTGTGAAGGATGTTCGTGGTATTGACACCTAATCGTTGCTTTAAATGTCCTGCCAGGAGAAGTCAGATGCACAAACTAGCACACATCTTCAAATACTCAGCTGATTGTCTTCTAAAAAACCAGGACTAGGAATATGGGAGTGAGCAATCTCTTCCACTGATACTGAAGAACAAATAACAAAACAGTCAAACATTTAAAGTGCCTATGAAATGAAAAATAATTGCTGGTTATTGAAAGGCTTTCCAAAATACAGCAGAATGGCACTTTCCTTTTTGAAATGTCTTTTTTTTCGTTCTAAAGATATTAACGTTTTTGTATTATGCAAATTAGGGAAGTGATGACGTAGTAAACTGTGCAACTAAAATGGTAAAATACTGAATCAGGAATATCTCCAGAAATATTGAAGCAGTGTTCTTCAAACTTGGTGCCAGAAATGTACATAACAAAAAAACCAAAATGACACCTGTGGTGCTGTTGCCATGACAACAGTTTTGTCTCTGGTTCTGTCTAAATTAGAATTGAAAGCCCCAGTTTTTGTCTTAACCAAGTATCATCCACTCCCAGCAATCTAATGAGGAGAGTTTAGACAATATTAGAACCATGTCTGTTACGAGTTGGACCTCCTATCCCACTTAAAGGGTTGCAAATTGGGATATTTAGATTTTGACAGAAGAGTCTGGAGCCAAGCGAGTTGCCTTGGCAGGGGCACCACAGGTTTCATTATGCTCCATACGTGATGTACATTTCCAGTGCCATGTTTAAAGATTACCGCTCCAATATTTCAAGAGATATTCTTGATTCAGTATTTTACCATTTTAGTTGCACAGTTTACTACGTCATCACTTTCCTAATTTACATAACACAAAAACATTAATATCTTTAGAATGAAAACAGATATGCCAAAAAGGAAAACACCATTCTGCTGTATTTTTTAAAAGCCTTCAAATAAACAGCATTTTTTATTTCATGGTCCCTTTAAAGAAGGAAATGCAACAATCATTTCTGATTACTTATCTGCTACCCATTGCATACAGGTAGGCCTTAAATGATCTTTCCTGTAATGTTTCCTTTTTAAAGTTTCTGTATTAATTATTATTTCACAAATTAATCATTAACCAGGGCTCAAAGTTAACGACCAACTGGTCGCATATGCGACTAGATTTTTGGCTGTGCACCTAAAAAATCATGTGTGGGCGCAACAGAGCTCCTTAAAAGCCAAAGTACAGTGCGACTTCTCTAGTATCTACTAACCTGACTGTACTAACATAACCTCAGGCAGTTAGTTGTTGTTATCTCCCGGCTCAAAATTACACAATTATAAATTTAAACATAGATATAACACAACCAGGCACCAAATAATAAAGTTGCACCATTTTTCTTTCATCTGTGTGTGTTCTCTTTGTCACCTTTAAGCCAGCCTAATTTCCCAGTGGATTATCTGAACTCGATTCTTCCCACGTTGTTATGGTGGTCATTATACTTGGCACTCCTAGCGGAAAGTGTGGAGACTGGGGATGAGATTAACTCGTGTTCTCGTTCTTCGCGCACAGAAACCTGCCTTTTGTGAAGAAAGCTTTGTCTTCACTTGCCGTCTGACACACAAAAATGTCCAGCGCTTTCAGAATGGGCCGGTCCATGAATTCTATAGCTGTGAAAGCTAGCCAAATGAGCAAAGTTTGTGCTAGTTCTCAGGAATACCCACATGTTGAAAAAATCAAGAACCTTCGCGAACAGAATTTCAAAGGCGAGGCAAGCAACAACTTGAAGGACAACAAGCAACTGGATAGTGACAATACACAACGAGGCGACTTCTAACCTTAACTCTTGTGTGAAATATCCTGATTCTTTCATTTGTTTTCATTGAGTTCAACACTGCTAGAATTGGCCCATATCGCAACACAAAGCCTGAGTCGCTCATTTTGGAGGATAGGTGTTCTTTTGGAGTAGGTGCTCCAAGTACTTGTAGCTGTGTGCCTAAAAATTTACACCTGGTCGCACAAGTTCTCCCAAAGCGAAAAATAAACTTTGAGCCCTGTTTGCGCAAAAATGTCATTGCGAAGCAGGTGGAATCAGGATTCCTACGTGAAAAAGGGCGGGATTAACAGGAAAATATGGGTGGGAAAATGGGATCTGAGAAGCCTATTGTGCACCCTCATTGTTCTGTGCAAGAATCCCGTTTCCTTCGCTTTCATTCCACATAAAAACGATTGTCAGCGTAAATTCTAGGTTTCTCCGATAAGGAATGACACTTCAGCTGTTCTCTAAATATCTTTTTTTTTTATTTTTGTTCCTGTGATGATGGGAACTATTTACTGCTAAACTGAGCCAATGATATAAGCTAGCAGTAACAGCGGCATATTCAAAACTTTAATTGAGCCAAACATTTAGTTCTCAATCAGATTTAAACACGGAGTGATCCTATATAAGGAGGCTGAGGTGTTCAGCCTGCCAATCACAAATCCCAATGGACGACCAATGCTCCCATTTGATTAGCTTATTTACTGAATAAAAAGTGATTTAGATAAACATTTTAGCAAGAAAATTGACGATATAAAAACATGACATTTCGATGACTTCACATCATCATTGTTAAAGGGGCTTAGTCACGGCATCTTGAGTTATTTTGAACATCAAAAAAAATAACCGTTAAATTGAAGGAAACCTAAAAATAACACTTTATAAAGATAGAAAAACATCAAAGAGATAATAATAAACCATAAAGGAACAAGGATGGTTAAGGATGGAGAAGATTGACACGGATTGCAAACAACGAATTTGAAAAGTTTAGCTAAGCTTTTCAAACATGACTGAGCCCCTTTAAGTGAATAAATTAGAAATAACGGTGGAAAGGCATATTTATAGATATTAAAAGTGAGAAAATGATTTAAATTAGCATGAAAGCATTCACTCAGGTAAAGAGTTTCGTGTGAATGGAATCCGCTTGCGTGTTCAGTTTCAGTCCTTTGTTCTTAATCCACAGCATTTCATAAATCAAACATTCAAGTTTACCACAGAATTTCTTTAGGACTTAAAGTTTTTAAATAAGTTGTCACGTATCACACCATGCACGTCCCTGAGGTGTTTTGTGATCACAGAATGTTTATGTTCCTCTACACGTTGACGGAGATGGCGGCAAGTGTAGCCAATATAATTCACATCGCACGAATCACATATGAATTCATATACTACACTTTGCTGGTTGATCAAGGAAGGCTTTTCTTCTGCGACTCTCAGGTGATCAGCGATCTTTTTGCTTGTGAATACCAGCTGTCGTTGATTGATTTTTGTTCCCGGATCGCCAAGTTGTCTGCGAACCACGTCAGCTGATTTCTGATCTTTAACTGGCAACTTAATCTGGATGGGGCTGTCAGGTAGTGTTTAAACTGGGTCTGCAGGATGCTGGAGGCAATTGATAGCTGAGTCGATGAGTTTCTGTAGTTGTTGATTGATTTTTGTTCCCAGATCGCCAAGTTGTCTGCGAACCACGTCAGCTGATTTCTGATCTTTAACTGGCAACGTAATCTGGACGGGGCTGTCAGATAGTGTTTAAACTGGGTCTGTAGGATGCTGGAGGCGATTGATAGCTGAGTCGATGAGTTTCTCGAGATATTTTAATTTTAAAAATATCCCTTTTAAGTTCTTACATTCTTGCAAAAGAAAGTCTTGTGTAGACGATAAGCATTTTGCACGGTCTAACATTGTTAACAGAGACCGTTTGTACCAGTTGTCAACATGGCTTTTGTAGTGCACGAGGAGCCCTTTGTTTTCTTTCTGTAAATGCGGGTTTTGAGGCTGCCGTCAATTTTGATGATCTCCATGCCAATGAATGGCAATTGATCGATGGTTGCCACTTCCATCATAATTAAATGGAGGGGTGCTCTTCGTTAAGACATGCCAGCAAATCGGTGGGGTCGGAGAGGTCGCGTATCAGAGCCAGCGTGTCATCCACGTATCTCTTATAGAAACTTGGAAGCTTGTTCTCATGCGCTAGTTTCACTTCAATCGAACACATGATAGTGATCCCATCGTGACCCCATCGACTTGTTTGTACAAGTTCCCATAAAATTGAAATAGCTGGTTCTTTGTGGCAACGCTTAGTAACTCAATCAGGTCGTCTTTGCTGATGTTCATGTTGTAAGTCTTGTTGAACCAGTTATCTTTGAAGGCTTTATCGGCTGGAATATGAAAGGTTTCGTCAAGAGGAAAATTTGTGAAGAGAGCAGTGACATCATAGGAGACAAGAAAACCATTTTCGTCGAGTTTGAAGTGTTGGATTTCTTCGGCAAAATTGAAAACATCAGAGATTGTATACTCATTAGTCCACAAGGGTTTCAGCTTTTCATCTAGCCACTTTGCGAGAGCATAATTGTAAGTTCCAGTTGCTGAGAGGATCGGCCGCATCGCGACATTTATTTTGTGCATTTTGGGAAGGCCATATAAGTGGGCCAGGCCAGATCCCTTCTTACAGACAGAGTCTTCCATTTCTTTTCGCAGAATTTTACACATAACTGATTCAAGATGTATGACCTGATTCGCAGACAACTTGGCGATCTGAGAACAAAAATCAATCAACAACTACAGCCAGTATTCACAAGCAAAAAGATCGCTGATCACCTGAGAGTCGCAGAAGTCCTAAAGAAATTCCGTGGTAAACTTGAATGTTTGATTTATGAAATGCTGTGGATTAAGAACAAAGGACCGAAACTGAACACACAAGCGGATTCCATTCACGCGAAACTCTTTACCTGAGTGAATGCTTTCATGCTAACTTAATTCATTTTCTCACTTTTAATGTCTATAAATATGCCTTTCAACCATTATTTCTAATTTATTCATTTGACAATGATGACATGAAGTTGTTGAAACGTCATGTTGTTTTGGTATCGTTAATTTTCTTGCTGAAATTATTTACTGAAGTCTAATTTAAGTACATTTCTACAAAATTCTGGAGAATGATGTACTGCCTTTTGAACTTAATGACTGATAGCTTCAGCAGAAGAGTTTGCAAAGAAAATTGACTTTTTTAACTTCAACATAATTTTGTTCCTCCATTGGTGTAAGCCTATCGCATGAATTTGAGCTGTTCACTCAAACATACCAATTGCCGCGTCTAGTGTCTTTTTTGCCAGTGTCTGCCTCTTCAAGGATTAATGCAGTTGAGAAATAAGTTTGGAAACTAAAACCAATGACAAAAAAAGAACCACACAAGCAGACTGCAAGGGTAATATATTATATCTACAGTGACAGGATTATTCGTGGCGATCAACTAGAAAGCACCCATGCAATTGACTAGCTAGCATACGCCTGCTTGTCATGTAGCTCTGCTGTGACTAGGACTGGTGATCAGGTAGCATTTATCTCTATGTAGCTTATGCAGGCCACCATAAAAAACTCATATATTTAATGGCCACTTGTAATGCCATACCATAAAAAGTGAAGTGAAGAGTGTGGAAAAGGTTTTAATTACCTTCTATATTTGTCACACCATTTGGGACACTCCTTATTTGGAACATTCAAAATCTAACTGGTTTTAAACACACAGATTAAACTACAACCCAGTTTGACACTCAATTTCACCACTCAGTGACATTAGTTTAACCCTTTCCCTACAGCCACACCCAAAGGAGAATGTCTCTATTTTCCTAGTCTTCTAATCAATAACATGATAGAAATCAACCCAAATCAAAACATCCATGTTCAGCAAATTTGAGTTAGACAGAGGTTGTTGGTATAACATACAGGAAAATCCAGTCCAGTTATGTTTAATTCACAATCTGTAAAAATGTACCTGAAATTGAGTTTTATTTAAACACGGAGCGATCCTATAATAGGCAAGGACACGCCATCTTTAAACCACTTTGTCGGCTTTTTTGAGCAATGATGAAAAGGTGAATAACTGTCGCATAAACAGAAGTTGTGGAGAAATTGTTTTTTTGTTAGCACAACAGAGTCATTTCCATAGAGTAATGTAAGGTAAATAATAAAAATACAGTAAAAATGAAACTTCTATTAACTGTTCAGGTGCCTTTGGAAGAGCATAAACGATGAACTACCTTAGTTACTTTGCGGAGCCTTCACCACTAGGTAAAATAAAAAAGCTAGTGCCTTCAATCAGAGAGCTCTCTGTTTCCATTTATCTCAGCATACTGAGAACAAAAACAAATCTTGCAATGGGTGATTTAAGTTAGCCTGTAGCCACAGAGGGATTGTACCAGTGGGATATTGAAAATATTTCAGACTCATGAGCATTATAGTGCTGCAAACAAAGTTTAGATTTAACAATGCTGAATTATTCGACAAACTGTTGTACATTTAGAGCAAAGAAGTTAGAAACAAATAGGACTACAAAGGAAACAAAGAGAACTTGAAAAATTGAGTGAGAGTTTTCCAGAATATATGAACGTTAGAAAGGAGAAGACTTGTGGCAGAATACCACAAAAACAAAACTTGTGTTCAGCTTATGGAATTTTATCAGCGAGAGTACAACAGTAGCCAATATTTAAGATTTAACATTTTTTATTTACCCTATGGAATCTCTTTTATTAGATAGCTCGCCCACGAATAATCCTGTCACTGTAGATATAATATATTACCCTTGCAGTCTGCTTGTGTGGTTCTTTTTTTGTCATTGGTTTTAGTTTCCAAACTTATTTCTCAACTGCATTAATCCTTGAAGAGGCAGACACTGGCAAAAAAGACACTAGACGCGGCAATTGGTATGTTTGAGTGAACAGCTCAAATTCATGCGATAGGCTTACACCAATGGAGGAACAAAATTATGTTGAAGTTAAAAAAGTCAATTTTCTTTGCAAACTCTTCTGCTGAAGCTATCAGTCATTAAGTTCAAAAGGCAGTACATCATTCTCCAGAATTTTGTAGAAATGTACTTAAATTAGACTTCAGTAAATAATTTCAGCAAGAAAATTAACGATACCAAAACAACATGACGTTTCAACAACTTCATGTCATCATTGTCAAATGAATAAATTAGAAATAATGGTTGAAAGGCATATTTATAGACATTAAAAGTGAGAAAATGAATTAAGTTAGCATGAAAGCATTCACTCAGGTAAAGAGTTTCGCGTGAATGGAATCCGCTTGTGTGTTCAGTTTCGGTCCTTTGTTCTTAATCCACAGCATTTCATAAATCAAACATTCAAGTTTACCACGGAATTTCTTTAGGACTTCTGCGACTCTCAGGTGATCAGCGATCTTTTGCTTGTGAATACTGGCTGTAGTTGTTGATTGATTTTTGTTCTCAGATCGCCAAGTTGTCTGCGAATCAGGTCATACATCTTGAATCAGTTATGTGTAAAATTCTGCGAAAAGAAATGGAAGACTCTGTCTGTAAGAAGGGATCTGGCCTGGCCCACTTATATGGCCTTCCCAAAATGCACAAAATAAATGTCGCGATGCGGCCGATCCTCTCAGCAACTGGAACTTACAATTATGCTCTCGCAAAGTGGCTAGATGAAAAGCTGAAACCCTTGTGGACTAATGAGTATACAATCTCTGATGTTTTCAATTTTGCCGAAGAAATCCAACACTTCAAACTCGACGAAAATGGTTTTCTTGTCTCCTATGATGTCACTGCTCTCTTCACAAATTTTCCTCTTGACGAAACCTTTCATATTCCAGCCGATAAAGCCTTCAAAGATAACTGGTTCAACAAGACTTACAACATGAACATCAGCAAAGACGACCTGATTGAGTTACTAAGCGTTGCCACAAAGAACCAGCTATTTCAATTTTATGGGAACTTGTACAAACAAGTCGATGGGGTCACGATGGGATCACTATCATGTGTTCGATTGAAGTGAAACTAGCGCATGAGAACAAGCTTCCAAGTTTCTATAAGAGATACGTGGATGACACGCTGGCTCTGATACGCGACCTCTCCGACCCCACCGATTTGCTGGCATGTCTTAACGAAGAGCACCCCTCCATTTAATTATGATGGAAGTGGCAACCATCGATCAATTGCCATTCATTGGCATGGAGATCATCAAAATTGACGGCAGCCTCAAAACCCGCATTTACAGAAAGAAAACAAAGGGCTCCTCGTGCACTACAAAAGCCATGTTGACAACTGGTACAAACGGTCTCTGTTAACAATGTTAGACCGTGCAAAATGCTTATCGTCTACACAAGACTTTCTTTTGCAAGAATGTAAGAACTTAAAAGGGATATTTTTAAAATTAAAATATCTCGAGAAACTCATCGACTCAGCTATCAATCGCCTCCAGCATCCTACAGACCCAGTTTAAACACTATCTGACAGCCCCGTCCAGATTACGTTGCCAGTTAAAGATCAGAAATCAGCTGACGTGGTTCGCAGACAACTTGGCGATCTGGGAACAAAAATCAATCAACAACTACAGAAACTCATCGACTCAGCTATCAATTGCCTCCAGCATCCTGCAGACCCAGTTTAAACACTACCTGACAGCCCCATCCAGATTAAGTTGCCAGTTAAAGATCAGAAATCAGCTGACGTGGTTCGCAGACAACTTGGCGATCCGGGAACAAAAATCAATCAACGACAGCTGGTATTCACAAGCAAAAAGATCGCTGATCACCTGAGAGTCGCAGAAGAAAAGCCTTCCTTGATCAACCAGCAAAGTGTAGTATATGAATTCATATGTGATTCGTGCGATGTGAATTATATTGGCTACACTTGCCGCCATCTCCGTCAACGTGTAGAGGAACATAAACATTCTGTGATCACAAAACACCTCAGGGACGTGCATGGTGTGATACGTGACAACTTATTTAAAAACTTTAAGTCCTAAAGAAATTCTGTGGTAAACTTGAATGTTTGATTTATGAAATGCTGTGGATTAAGAACAAAGGACTGAAACTGAACACGCAAGCGGATTCCATTCACACGAAACTCTTTACCTGAGTGAATGCTTTCATGCTAATTTAAATCATTTTCTCACTTTTAATATCTATAAATATGCCTTTCCACCGTTATTTCTAATTTATTCACTTAAAGGGGCTCAGTCATGTTTGAAAAGCTTAGCTAAACTTTTCAAATTCGTTGTTTGCAATCCGTGTCAATCTTCTCCATCCTTAACCATCCTTGTTCCTTTATGGTTTATTATTATCTCTTTGATGTTTTTCTATCTTTATAAAGTGTTATTTTTAGGTTTCCTTCAATTTAACGGTTATTTTTTTTGATGTTCAAAATAACTCAAGATGCCGTGACTAAGCCCCTTTAACAATGATGATGTGAAGTCATCGAAATGTCATGTTTTTATATCGTCAATTTTCTTGCTAAAATGTTTATCTAAATCACTTTTTATTCAGTAAATAAGCTAATCAAATGGGAGCATTGGTCGTCCATTGGGATTTGTGATTGGCAGGCTGAACACCTCAGCCTCCTTATATAGGATCACTCCGTGTTTAAATCTGATTGAGAACTAAATGTTTGGCTCAATTAAAGTTTTGAATATGCCGCTGTTACTGCTAGCTTATATCATTGGCTCAGTTTAGCAGTAAATAGTTCCCATCATCACAGGAACAAAAATAAAAAAAAAAGATATTTAGAGAACAGCTGAAGTGTCATTCCTTATCGGAGAAACCTAGAATTTACGCTGACAATCGTTTTTATGTGGAATGAAAGCGAAGGAAACGGGATTCTTGCACAGAACAATGAGGGTGCACAATAGGCTTCTCAGATCCCATTTTCCCACCCATATTTTCCTGTTAATCCCGCCCTTTTTCACGTAGGAATCCTGATTCCACCTGCTTCGCAATGACATTTTTGCGCAAACAGGGCTCAAAGTTTATTTTTCGCTTTGGGAGAACTTGTGCGACCAGGTGTAAATTTTTAGGCACACAGCTACAAGTACTTGGAGCACCTACTCCAAAAGAACACCTATCCTCCAAAATGAGCGACTCAGGCTTTGTGTTGCGATATGGGCCAATTCTAGCAGTGTTGAACTCAATGAAAACAAATGAAAGAATCAGGATATTTCACACAAGAGTTAAGGTTAGAAGTCGCCTCGTTGTGTATTGTCACTATCCAGTTGCTTGTTGTCCTTCAAGTTGTTGCTTGCCTCGCCTTTGAAATTCTGTTCGCGAAGGTTCTTGATTTTTTCAACATGTGGGTATTCCTGAGAACTAGCACAAACTTTGCTCATTTGGCTAGCTTTCACAGCTATAGAATTCATGGACCGGCCCATTCTGAAAGCGCTGGACATTTTTGTGTGTCAGACGGCAAGTGAAGACAAAGCTTTCTTCACAAAAGGCAGGTTTCTGTGCGCGAAGAACGAGAACACGAGTTAATCTCATCCCCAGTCTCCACACTTTCCGCTAGGAGTGCCAAGTATAATGACCACCATAACAACGTGGGAAGAATCGAGTTCAGATAATCCACTGGGAAATTAGGCTGGCTTAAAGGTGACAAAGAGAACACACACAGATGAAAGAAAAATGGTGCAACTTTATTATTTGGTGCCTGGTTGTGTTATATCTATGTTTAAATTTATAATTGTGTAATTTTGAGCCGGGAGATAACAACAACTAACTGCCTGAGGTTATGTTAGTACAGTCAGGTTAGTAGATACTAGAGAAGTCGCACTGTACTTTGGCTTTTAAGGAGCTCTGTTGCGCCCACACATGATTTTTTAGGTGCACAGCCAAAAATCTAGTCGCATATGCGACCAGTTGGTCGTTAACTTTGAGCCCTGGTTAATGATTAATTTGTGAAATAATAATTAATACAGAAACTTTAAAAAGGAAACATTACAGGAAAGATCATTTAAGGCCTACCTGTATGCAATGGGTAGCAGATAAGTAATCAGAAATGATTGTTGCATTTCCTTCTTTAAAGGGACCATGAAATAAAAAATGCTGTTTATTTGAAGGCTTTTAAAAAATACAGCAGAATGGTGTTTTCCTTTTTGGCATATCTGTTTTCATTCTAAAGATATTAATGTTTTTGTGTTATGTAAATTAGGAAAGTGATGACGTAGTAAACTGTGCAACTAAAATGGTAAAATACTGAATCAAGAATATCTCTTGAAATATTGGAGCGGTAATCTTTAAACATGGCACTGGAAATGTACATCACGTATGGAGCATAATGAAACCTGTGGTGCCCCTGCCAAGGCAACTCGCTTGGCTCCAGACTCTTCTGTCAAAATCTAAATATCCCAATTTGCAACCCTTTAAGTGGGATAGGAGGTCCAACTCGTAACAGACATGGTTCTAATATTGTCTAAACTCTCCTCATTAGATTGCTGGGAGTGGATGATACTTGGTTAAGACAAAAACTGGGGCTTTCAATTCTAATTTAGACAGAACCAGAGACAAAACTGTTGTCATGGCAACAGCACCACAGGTGTCATTTTGGTTTTTTTGTTATGTACATTTCTGGCACCAAGTTTGAAGAACACTGCTTCAATATTTCTGGAGATATTCCTGATTCAGTATTTTACCATTTTAGTTGCACAGTTTACTACGTCATCACTTCCCTAATTTGCATAATACAAAAACGTTAATATCTTTAGAACGAAAAAAAAGACATTTCAAAAAGGAAAGTGCCATTCTGCTGTATTTTGGAAAGCCTTTCAATAACCAGCAATTATTTTTCATTTCATAGGCACTTTAAATGTTTGACTGTTTTGTTATTTGTTCTTCAGTATCAGTGGAAGAGATTGCTCACTCCCATATTCCTAGTCCTGGTTTTTTAGAAGACAATCAGCTGAGTATTTGAAGATGTGTGCTAGTTTGTGCATCTGACTTCTCCTGGCAGGACATTTAAAGCAACGATTAGGTGTCAATACCACGAACATCCTTCACAACACAACAAGTTTAATGAGAATGTAGGGAATCGTTTGACATCACGACCAGCGATGTGAACCTTTCATCTGTATCGCTACCTTTTGACAAGCCATAAAAACCTGAGAAACATAACAAACAGCTAGCAAATCGAAACTGGAAACAGGCTATATAACAACTCACCATTAGATGAAAGACGGCATAAGCAAAGACAATTGACAACTAAGCGTTCTTTTCACAAGTGCTTTCTCCCATGTGGGATTGAGAAGAGCAAAACTACTGAAGTATTATGGTCTACGTCATTTCCATGGAAAAATCGGAACTGCGGAATGGACTTGACATAAAGAATTTGTTGAGGAACAGCCTCAACATGACATTCAATCAGGTGCTAGCTCAATGGCCTCCAATCCTGGTCTGTAGTAGTAGTAGTAGCAATTTTACTGTGAAAATATGCTTACCTTTTGTGAGACCAGCAAGCTAGACTCACCAGCTAGTTTACAGGTATTTCACACTAAATAATTAAAATAACTAATACAAATTAAAACATCAATGGCGTATGAAGTATGTTGTATAAGTCTGTTGTATCTTGTTTTTTCTTAAGATAGGAACATTTGCTCCACATTATCTCCATCCATCAAGTTGTATAAACATGCATCGTCAAATTTTTTAAAAAAAAGTTGAAAAAAATTAACTAAGTAATTTAACAGAACATAAGCCTGCTATCGAGCTGAACAGCACGGCCGAATGTAGACACTCTTCCTAGCAGGAAGTTCGCTTCCCTATCTTAAGTGGAAATGCTTTGAAAATTGCCCTCCTCATCGATTTCCTCCTCCACACTGCTACAAGTCTCATACCTGTCTTCATTTTCAGAGTGATGAACCTCTCTGTAAGATCAACACTTTCTCCAGGCATAATTTTTCTGATAAAGAAAACTGGGCAATGTTCCATCTCTAGCCATGGTTCTCTGCTGAACTGCAGCTCCAAAGGTGTGTGCCCATTCCTTCATGAGCTGGGCATCTCGAGAGCTAATCACTGCAGGTGAATGTTGTGGTATTAATGGAATTTCAAACAGTGACACTGCACGGTCTGGTACAGGATACCAAGACTATGGGTTGGTAAAATAAATTGCCGCCCAGTTTGTAGTCTTCATTACACTCTCCTTCACAGTATTTCCAAAATTCCTGGTGCATTGGAGAACAGTGCTCGAAGGTGATTTGTGATGCACCACAGAGTGACAGTTTTCAGCATCCAGTGTCAAACAACTTAGCAGGTTGGTAAAAGTGTAGTCCATTGGTGTTGATAAGTCATCAAGCCTCTGCAGGCCCAACTGCAAAAAAAAAAACCCGACACTATTTTTTCTCAGCCACATTAGCATGAGACTGCTCAGGGACATTTGCAAGTTCGGAACTTCGCCCCTTATTGAGGCCTCGTTTTGGCAAAAATATTGTAAAGTTTTGTAAACTAGTGTGGTGGCCTCCTGTAGGCTGCAAAGATGATATAGTGCATGCTTCTGATGAATGGAGAATGCCTTGTAAATCTTCCCACAGTACTAAAAACCTTGATGCAGCTGGTTCAGATGGGGCAAACATACACAACATGGTCAAACTCAACACATTGTGCTGCCAGCTGGTAGAATTGTGCACGTCTAGCCAATCCAGCTCTGTGCCCTGTGAACCAGTCCCTACAAACACCTCTACTCTCCCTTGATTTTTGATTTAGCATAGGATGCGATGAACCTCTGTGTCTGGGAATAGCAATCCCTTTTTTGTATGTTGTGATGGAGGGAACTAAGGAAATGTAGTCTAGACCCGATGAGATAATCTGCACCCTCCCTGAAGTCGTTAAGGCAACCTCTTTGATGCCTTGGCGATTCTTAACGTAGATGCTGTCATCTAGGATAGTCAAAGAGCCAACACTTCTCCGCTGGTGCTGGTAATCAATAAACACTCTTACATATCCTCAAAGTCCATACCCATGGCTTGTGCAGGTAATGCCAACAATTTGCTGTTTACTCTTGCATTCTGTAGATCAAACAGGAATCAACGCTTTGTAATGCCTCAAACTCAAATCCCTTGATAGAACTATCCCAGAAATTGATCGCAGTCGGACTAAGCCCTCTTTGTTGGTATTTTGCTATGATTGTCCCAAGGTACATAGCGATTTGCTCCTTTAGGACTGCTACAGTACCATCTATGGATAGATAAAGCTTTCCAAACTACATATTCACGTGAACATAGTTTGGACAGGTTTACATGTACAGCCCCTGTTGCTAACTCATGGAAAATAATAGGCCCTCCTTTTGCCACGATAAATACAATACCATTGACATGGTGGACCTCTGACTTGTAGCTCATCTTTCAGCTCGACGATGTTTTAAAGGGGATTGTAAAGTTGTGCCATAAACAGACTTCTAAACCAGTGTCAGTATTGAGTGTCAGCCACAGAAGACTTCATAAGGACCAGTGGCAACTCCCATTGGATTTGGGTACATTCCTTCTTTACTGTGCTCCATAAAATGGCCAGTCTTGGGAATGATTGTGTGGCCAACAAAGTTTAGAGTACAAAATATCTAGTAAAATCTGGGTTGGTGAGCTTGATGACAGTTGTTGGATCCTGTCAGTCTTTGTTCCTGATGTGGTCATTCCATGGAAAAATGTTCACATTTCTTTTCGTATGACTGGATCTGCTTTGTTTCGCAAGGTTTTCACATCGATAAATTTCTCCTTTCATTAAAAAGATTTAAATACCACTTTGCAAAGCTTGCTTTAAGGCTCTTGTCAGCATGGACACTGTCAGGAAGGGGCACAAACAGAGCAAGTTGGGGGTCTATTGTTCCTTTCTGCAGGTTTTCCTTCATTTCCGTCATTGCTTTCTTGTTACCTTCTTCACAGTCAATAATGCAGGCGAGGACGGCCCCTTTGCACTTTTTTCCTGCATCAGTGCATTTTTGCACATTTGTAAGAAAGGGTTTAATAGTGTTGATGGGCCTGCATGACTCCTGCAGTTCGCAAATAGAATTACTCTTAACACGCTGGGTAC
>JAHPZR010009697.1:17500-26023 GCA_019787425.1 Platygyra sinensis | reverse complement strand
GTCCACACGTATCCGGATATTTTTTTAATCCGCCAATTTTTCTTTCCGGATACGGGTTCCGTGTACGCGCAATCGGCGAATTCGGCCGCGAATCTGAATGTTTAATAATCCGCTCTCCAGAATGGAAAAATATATCTCTGCAACGAATCCGATAACGTGAGGAAAGTGAATCTGGATCGATATTTTCGAATCCGATGACGTAGCACACAAGACAGTGTTTAATCCGATTTCCAAACACCTTGAAATTGGTCAAATATACACCGGGGCGCGTCTTCTGTGCAAATTTCTTCTCGTATGTGTTTGGAAATTTGGTCGAACAAGGTCTTGCGTGTTTGATATATTACATCAAATAGGGATTCCAAAGATCATCACATGCACATTTTCAAACAGCAAGAAGAGAGTTGAAAATACGACGCGTAGCGAGTGGTCTTTGAGGAACCTTCAGCAATGAAATTAAATATAGACAAATTGAAATCTTGTACAAACTGATTGGATACCTGAACATTTTTTTATTGTTTTCAATACTAAATCACATCCCATCAGTCACATCTGAAAATGCTAAATGTACCTCATTTAATATAAGTAACTCGGTAGTCGACGAGGTTACCTTTCACACACTACTTGAACTGTTCTGCGTGTCAAAAAATGTCCTCTTCCGAGTCACTCATGTGTTCTAATTAATGTTGAAAAGAACAAATGCTAAGACGCGATCGAGGCAGAACATATTTAGATACCGGTATACCGTACGAACTTACCAATTGGAAATTTGTCCCTGTTTCCGAGTCCATATTTTTTTATTCTGCATATAACGCCGATAAATCCAAACGCATTTCAAAATACACGTATGCAGCCACCAAATATCTCTACATTTCTTTAATTTTGTCAACTTCGGCCATGTGTTCTGGATATGCAGCCGATATATACAAACCCATTCCGATATAGAAGTGAACAAATTACTTTGCTTTGTTAATGCCGTCCAACACGCCCATGTGAAATTAAAGTGGATTATTTTCTTCAACTTGTGTATACCTGATTTATTCACCAACGGCGTACCCTGCGAGCAGAGTATCATTTGATCTTCCCAGATAAATCGGGAAGAGCAAGGAAATTCTTAGCTCGCAGGGTACCGACGGCAAAGCCGAAGGTAAATAAATCAAAAAGACCCCTCGTTGCCTCAAAATAAACATTAAATATATTTTTTTAGAAATCGTACATGAATGTGCAAGATGATGACAACACTGATGACTCAGAAACCTTCTAACATCTGCCTCACACCAGCGACACATCCAAGGTTTTGGAATTACGCCGTGCCAGGGAGTTAAAAGTGTGTGTGGGTGGAGTAAAAGTTGGTTCGTTCTTGTAGAATCCTAGACAAACATCTGACGCATCTCTTTCCGGACCAGACAAAACACTTTGAAGAGATATTGTTCTTTTTAAAAGATAGATGTTAAAGTTTACTTAGTTTTGATATGGACAGAACAAGACATTGTTTAATGGTCAATAGAGAAGAACTCGCGTCCTGTTTTGAAATGATCCTTTTTTTTTTCTTTAGTAGAAAGAAACGAGTGAAGTTTAATTTACGACGCTTGGAAGATTTTTCATTTAACAGTAGTCTAAGTTAACTGGGTGTCAATGGTATGTTTGTATAGTACATTACATACATACAACGTTTACATAATTAAAACGCGATGACAAATTCAAAGCTAACAAGCTTGTGGGGTCGTGGGCAGATTAAATTGTATAACAAATCAAATCTGATTGTATATAGTCAATTCCTCTGAAGACTAAAGTCCTCAGGAAATAATTATGGTCCCAGGCATTTTCCCGCGTCTTTTTTATTTATATTAAAGAAAAAACAACAACAACAATGATACTAAACACAAGGAGAAACGTAGACTGGAAAAACATATTTCAGTCCCACATGGAATCTAAACCCACGACCCTCCGTGATCTAGTGGGATGTTCTAACCACTGAGCTGCTGGAGACTCTTTCCATAAACTTTGTCTCTTACCATAAAGGTTTGATTGGTACAATAAAACAGATCCTCTTAGCAGTAGTGTATAATAAATTGTGTCAAATAAAAAAAAAAAAAATGATATCAGTTTGAAGGCTAAACAGTTTATAATTGATGGAAACTTATTTGTATATAGTCAGTTTCTTCGAAGATCAAAGGCCTCAGGGAAGAATAAGGTCTTCTGCACTTTTCTTCGTCTTTCTTCCGCCATTCAGCATTCTTTTAAGTTTCTTTAACGTTTAAAAACTTTGTCACTTACCACAAGGGTTTGTTCGATAAAATCATATTTACTTAGCAGTATTGTATACAATTTGTGCCAATATCTTTATATAGTAAATACATACTTTATAATTGATAAAATTAGTTCCTCTGAAGATCAAGCGCCTCAGGGAAAAGATATGGTCGCCGGCTTGTTTTTTATTGCCGAAACCAAATGAATTTATAGCATTCTTACACTTTGTCTCTTACCACAATAGATGTATTGGTAAAATAAAGTCACATAAAGAAAAAAATGGGTCACATTTTGTTGTACAGCTGTTGTTTTCTACTAACTTTTTTTAAGTGTCAGTGTCGTGTAAACAATACGATGTTTTTGTCAGTGTTTCTTGTTATTTTTATTTCATTTTTTTTTCCATTTTTATTCCAAACGACGTTCTTTTCGCTTGTAACGTTTGCTGGGGAGAAGTGGGTGTCCAGCCAAAACAGGTAACGCTGCGTAGGAGGCGACACAAATTCAAAACGTCTCTCTCGCCTTCCTCAGATCTACCAATGTTCTAAGAAAATTTTTCCAGCATGTTCATGGCATCCCATCTGAAAACTACAGATTAGTAAGGGACCAGAATGCTCGTTAGTAAGAAACTAAAGCAAACTAAGGTGCTGAAAACAGTTTCCAGCACTTTTTGAATGAGTCCTTATAACGACTCTTTTTCAATTGATGCTGCAATCATGATAAATTAAAAGAAATCCGCGTAATCATATATTGGTGGACATTTTGTTGTCATTTTCGCGACACAATCCGGATAGTAAAAGTAAAGTCTGCATTCGGCAATTCATTAGATCCTCACTCAGTAGGTCGAAGAAACAAGTATAGAACTCCCAGGTAAAACCGTCTTCACCTGGTGATTTTTTCCATTGGAAAAGGTTTTTAAAACTTCTTTACATTCCTCCAGGGTAATTTCCCCTTCTAACTCCTCTTTCTCTGCATCTTGCAGCTTAGGTATTTCCAAGTTTTGAACGAAATTTTCAAACCGACCATCTTCAGTTTCACCATTTGAAGTGTAGAGATCTCTATAGAAGCTTTCGATTTCTTTCATTATTTCATCGTCTTTGTGCAGATGTTTTCCGTTTGAGAGTTCTAGTTCTGTTATTTTTTTTCTGCTGTAGTTTCACTTTTCTAGATTAAAGAAATATTTCGTAGGTTTCTCACCCTTTTCCGTCCACCTGGTTTTGGAGCGTAGCATTAAGCCGTTCTCTTTTTTCTCATAAAACAAAAGAAGTTGTTGTTTTAGAATTTCTTTCTCGTTTAATGCTTTGTTGATAAAATCGGCGTTAGTGCTGTCAGAGATCCTTTTTTCTAGATCCTCAAGGCGTGTTTGTACATCCGATTCCCGTTTGCGTTGTCCTTTGGCTTTGTTTTTTGAGTAAACAATTGTAAGGCCCCTTATTTCCATTTTAATTAACTCCCACTTTAGTCTGTGATCATCCAAGTCTCGGTATTTTTCACCTATAACGGGATAATTTTCTTTAATGAGGTTTACATATTCTTCATCATCAACAAGGGAGTTATTAAACTTCCACAGGCCTGGACCCCGTCTCTCT
The DNA here is from genome assembly GCA_019787425.1 of Platygyra sinensis. Lineage (NCBI taxonomy): Eukaryota > Metazoa > Cnidaria > Anthozoa > Scleractinia > Merulinidae > Platygyra > Platygyra sinensis. The sequence goes on along the minus strand of JAHPZR010009697.1, from coordinate 22,190 downwards.
TCCGAAAGTTCTAGAGAAAGTTTTATTGCATTGTGGTCGGGTGCGCTGGAGGCCTTTGTATGTATGTTAACGACGCATTTGGAGAGGGAGCGAGCAACAAGAAAAAAAATCTATCCTTGAGCAAACTTTCAGTGCTTTTGATTCATATGAAAAGCTCAGCTTTTGCGGGTATTGATTTCGGAAGATGTCAATTAACTCTAATTCTTCCATCATTGAAATAAGTTTGTTTCTATAGGTAGATGCTTTCCATGGGACGCCACCTCTTTTGTCGAGTGACGTTAGTGTAACATTCCAATCTCCACCTATAATGAGATTGCTGGTGTCCGTGTTGGATATTAAATATTCGTTCAGATTATGCAAAAACGTTTGTTGTTGTTGTGAATCGTTCGGTGCATAGACATTGCATAACGAAATATTGGCTGTTTTGAAAATTAAGTTAATAGAAATGATCCTACCATCTCGATCTTTACTGAAATTTTCGATTGATGCTGATGAGCTAAGAGAAGGGTTAACAAGAATACAGACGCCTTTACTATGAGTTGATCCGTGGGAAAAGAAAATGTCACCACCCCACTCGCCTCTCCAGATCCTTTCATCATTTGGCTCGGAGTAGATCTCTTGCAGAAAATAAAAGTGGCAATTTTGGTCTTTGAGGTAACTAAAGACACTTCTTCTTTTTAACTGATTCCTAAGCCCTCTAACATTTAGAGTCAGTACCGAACAATTACCCTGCGTAGTTCCGAAAGCGTTTAGGTAGCGCGAGTAAAAACGGTAAGGGTAAACTGGAACTTTTAATGTTAAATTGTGTAAGAGAAAAAAATAAATAAAACGACATAAAACATAGACACATAAATAACCTACATATATACACATACATTTTCCTTGTGAGGGTTGGAGTCCGGGAACAAGCCAGATAGAAGACTCGCGTCAACTGCATTCTTCTTGTGCCACACGGCGGAAGAAAGATAAACACATATCTTGGAATATACTTACTACTCAACAAACTGGTCGATATTCATTAGGGATAGAATTAATGTCATAAGCTTGGTTGTCAATAAAGAGGCTTCGGTTGATTACTTTTGCATTGCGACCCTTTTCTCTGGCAGTGAACATAGCCTTAATTAACGATCTTCTTTCCTCTTGAATCGCCCGAGCGTAGTCTTTGGTTATGTACGCATCTTTGTATCTATCGGATTTCTTGAGTCGATTTTTAACGCCCAGAACCTGCTCTGTGTGTTCCCTGCTCACAAATCTTGCAATAATTGGTCTCGGACGCGTTGAGGTAGAGTTGTCAACATTCTGAGCCGCTGGTTTACCGACGCGGTGAACTGCGTGAAAACGAATATCCTGTGTGCTGATCTTTAGCTCGTTTTCGATTAAGTCGTATACTATATCGCAGCAGTTTTCTCCCTGTCGTTCCGGGATGTTCATAAACCTTAAATTCTCTTTCCTTGTATAGTTTTCCAAAGCGATCAATTTTTCCTGGGTCTCTTTTAGCGACGGTCGCAGTTTGTCGTTTTCGTAACGAACGTTTCTCACTTCTGACTGTAGCTGTTGTATCAAATTGGTTTGCTTATCGAGCATTTCTTGATGAGATCTCTTTGAATCTTTGTACGCCTTTGATTCTTGCTGAACATCCTCGATAGCTGCCCAAGCATTCTCGAGCGATTTTTCAATATCTTTTATGGATTCTTTCACGCCATCAATTTGTTGTTTGAACTCATACCTTAGTTCGCCCATTTGTGAATGCACCTGGGTGAAGTTGTCTTCTATTCTCGCTTCCATGGCGTTGAGCTTGTCCATGATAATCTTCAGGGAAATATTTTCATCTATTTCGCTGCCCTCACTCGTAGTCATATCCTCCATGCTCTTTCGTCGATTTCTCTTGAGGTTTGGTTTATCAGGGCAACTCGGAGAGCGAACCTGCCGTTTGGGCATCAAAAAGGACGTAATCGACTTCCAAAATTCCGCACTTATAATTGGTGGCCGTAATGTTTTCTTGGCAAACACTCTAGCTTCATCAAATTGAGCCAAACTGACTTTCCCGGTGCAAAGTTTACGGAGCTCCAAAAGCGCGTCCGTCGGCCATCATGACCTTCACACAGAATAGTGGTGACTAAAAAAGAGCTCTCCTTCTACGGTATGGAATCAGACATGCTGTGTTTATTACGCCAAGAACCCGACTCAATAAGTCACACTTTAGTAGACTGTCACTGGTCAAAACACTTCTTTTCTGAAGTCATTAAGTGGGTAAATAAAAAAGATGGCACCACTTTCTCCCCTTCTCCTCTTGAAATACTGTTTGGTTTGGAGCAAAAGGACTATCCCCAAGTCGCTAACAAGTCAATAATAAAATTTAATTTTACACTGTTATTCGCCAAGTATTATCTGTATACACAAAAATTACTTTAAAAGGAAATAAACATGAAAGAATTCACTAGAAAGCTCACTTCTAAACTTCAAATCGAAAAGTTATTTTAAGTTGTAACAATACTGCTCTTTAGCCCTCCCCTCAACTCTGTCCCCCTAAAGATCTACACAGAAGATGGAATATTAAGTAGGGCATCTATATCGAAATTAGTGTAAGGGTATGTAATTGTAAATTTTATTGTAAGAATTGAAAGTATTGTAAGTAATATTAGTATTGTTAGCAATGTATTATTGTAAGTAGTGTTAGTATTGTTTGTAAAGTGGGTGTTCCAATAAAATAATTTGAATTAAAAAAATAATAATAAAAAAAAAAAATAAAAAAAGTCTGCATTCGGGCCAAGTGGCCCATCAGGCCGGAGCTTATCCCGATTTATTTCATGGATACTGAGATTTACATAAGAAAAAAAGCCCGCGTAAAACTAGTACGTTAAATCCATCAGCCAATAGGAAAAGCGAATGATGAATTTTCACTAGTGAAAAAACGTCGTTCGTCCAAACAGAAACGCGAACGACGAAAATTCACTGGTGCACAATCGAGGCCCGCGAGTTTCACTCCGATTCTTGAATCCAACATGGCTAGTTCAAGGATTGCTTCTTTGGAAGAAGAAAACGAAACGAGATTTCCTTCAAACAAAATAAGAAACAGGAAGTGAAACAGCTGAAATTCCTCCCGCCGAGCTGAATGAACTTTTGAGTGAATTTATTTTGTGTTGGCACAAAAGAAGAACGACAAGATTTATATGAACCGTCATCGCTTTGAGATATGGCAGCGAGTTTTGAAAGGCATATTAAAAGAAATCCCTATCCAGTCAGTAGCATCAATGACCTGGTAGGTTTGGCCTTGAATTTTCATGAAAGTTACAGACTGTTTTTGACTAAATTCGGTTAAGATTTGCATTGTGTTATTCATCGTGAAAGCGTATGACGCTGCATATTTTCATGATTTAGTGACATTCAGATTTACATTTATGATTTGTAAATCTAAGTCAAGTTTTTTTTTTCCCTAAAGGTTGTCATTTACGTCTACATATTTGAATTTGTTATGTTCATTAAACATCTATTTCAAAAGACAAAGTGAACTTTATATTTTAGTCTATGATAGCAATTGAATTGCTTTTATAAACATGCGCGCCCAAACAGACAAAATTGTCCAGCTATTTTAGTTTTGAAAAATCTCAATATCTATAAAATAAACAAATTACACCATGGAAAATGCTTTGTACGATTTTATTCGACCTGTTGAGGAGTATCAGAAAACTCACTCGTTCGCCACGCTCACTTGTTCGTTTTCTGATGCTCCTCAACTCGTGAATAAAAGTCGTACGCGCGCATTTTCCATGTAGTAATCTCTATTTCTGAAGCATGAAGCGACTAGGAGTATTTCTTCTACCCCCTGGACGGGATGCTAGTCCATCGCAGGGTTACCCCAGCATTAAATTCGCCGGTACCCATTTATACACCTAGGTGGAGAGAGGCACCTTGAGAGTAACCTGTCTTGCCTAAGAACACAACACAATGTCCCCAGCCAGGGCTCAAACAAGGAGCGCTTGCTCCGAAGTCGAGCACGCTAACCATGAGGGCACCGCTCCTCTCACAATCCGGATAACTATAGCAATAAAATAGCCTGCCAGAAGCACTCTTAATTTTTTTAAGTGTTACTAGCTCAAAATGAACCAGGTGATCCCCATTTTTTTATTATCTAGTTTTTACAATTAATTTTCTTTGGGTTCAGAGCCATCTTCAATTTTCGAAAATTTTTATACAAGCTAAATAGTCAAAAGTAGTAGGCGTAATACACCGAATGCAAATATTGCGGACCACTCGGTTGGCGCCCGAGACGAGCTGCATGAAAGCGAGGTTAGTCAGTCTTTGATGTTTTGTTTTGACAATGGTTTTTTACCATTTACTCGGAAAAACTGGTCGGCCGATAGTTGTAGTGAATGGTACGCGTCAAATCCCAAAAGGAAATTTTCAGTGGGATGCGCTCGTTCTATTTCCACGACTTTTTACCGGAAGATAGGATCAAAGGCGAACCATGCGAAAAGGCCCGGAACTAGAAAAACCAGCAAATGGAACGCACATTTCCATTCGGAAATTCCATTTGTGAATTTTGGTCTACTTTTCAAAAAAAAAACGTTTTCCCGAGAAAATTTCCGTTCGGGGAGACAAAATCAATCTTTCCATTGCCATTCCATCCTAAAATTCCAGATTTTCTAGGTAAATGGTAAACAACCAATGCTTACAAAGAAAACTCTTGCTT
>JAHPZR010009697.1:2500-12500 GCA_019787425.1 Platygyra sinensis | reverse complement strand
GCAATTTTTCGAAATCAGTATAGTTTACCACACGCTTTATCTCTGAAACGAAGACGGTGACCTTTTTTGCATTTCTGGCACAAGTAACTCACCATCTGCCAGCAGTAAAAATTTAAAAAAATTCTATCGACTGGAAAATTTTCGCGCGAACGTCCTTAAATCTTTTGTTTAGCGACGTTCCCGTTGCCGTTGCCGTCGTGGTTATCTAAACTCTCTAACAGCGTGAAATGACCGAGTTTTGCGTTGATTGGAGAACGTGAACCACGGCTGCTAATGTTTTCAATTTTTATTTCAAATTTATCGCTGCGTCCCGGATTTCGTTTCGTGATAGTTTTGGCAGTGATAAAAAACGAACTAAATGACTTTAGAGTATCGCAAGATTGTAAGGTAAAATATAAATTCATTTTTTAATCGATGTTGTCCTTCGCGTCGCTGTCGTGGTTTCCTAAACTCCCGGCTAAATAACCGGGACGCTAAAACTTTCCACACCGGTTTATTTTCTTATCACTAAATAAAAGAAAGTACTAGTCTGTCTTAATTTGGAAACAGCTGGTGAAGAACATAGCCATTATTTTGTAATTCGTTTATTTTCAGAGAAGCTACAAGAAGAAATCATTTGAATAGCTTTTATTTTCTGTAAGCATGTGGTTAAAACCGTTCTAGCCACAAGAGTGCAAAACTAGTTCAGACCAGAACTTCTCTACATTATATGGCTTCTGTGTTCCATCTATGTTCTGTTCATCTCTGTTCTTCGGGTTCGCTGCCACATAAAAGGTGTTTTATCCCTTTCCTTCTGGCTTTTTGCTTTCCAGTATTTTTTTCTCTCACTCAATAACATCCCAGTTTAAGTTTTATCTTCCATTTAATAAAGCAGGTGTCTGCAGCATGGGAAATGTTTGAGTATCCCATGTAATAACATAGAGCAAATGATCGACAGAAGCTTCCTGTTCACATGTGGCTCCGACAAAGTCAGCAAACAGTGAGTTACTGCGCCCGTCAGAAACATGAGGACTCTAAAATCCAAAATCAACCGACAAATGCATTTTCAGTCATTATCGCCAATCAAATCTTCAGTCTTCTCACTAATGCATGAAAGGCCTGATTAGAGCATGACACGGAATAATATTAAACTACGATGTAAAACATCCATATGGCGGGAAATAGAAAGAATAATCCTTAAATAAAATACAGAATACAACGAAGAACTTTCAATTTGCTTTTCAGAGCTCAGTATTATAAAAAAAATACAATAATTAGTTACACTGCTCCAGAAAGTGAGGTGAACAGTTGGAACCGGCACACGTGTCTCATGAGCTCAGTGGAGGGCAAAATCAGCAGGTTAAGTCTTAGTCTCCCAGTACATAAAAAGATTGCATGTGCCTTGTAAATACTTGTAAGACGGATTGACTTGACATGGAATACTATCAGTTTCTAATTCTGGAAAAATTTAGTAAAGTAAAATCTCTAAGTCGAAAGAAAAATTTTAAAAAGACAAGACAAAATGCGACTCGTACGAGAAATTTGCATCTCAGAGCCCTGCCAACAAAACAACTAAACCGGCAATAACCAGGAGGACTGCTTGAGAACCACTTAAGACACTGAGACACCAAGTTCATCTGAGGGAAAACCCAGGATGTTTTTTTTTTTTCAAATATACAGGTTTATCATCACAGGAAAGGGACTAGCCCGACGTGGTATGTAAACTGATTGCATTTGTGAAAAGAGGTTAATTTGAACTGGGGAATACAGATGAAGTGTAAATGTGATAGTTGCAGTTGTAATTGCAATTTGAGCAATTGCAAATTTTAGCCCGAAAAAAAATTTCAGGACTTCAACGGGATTCCAACCCATGGCCTCTGCGTTAGAGCTACCGTGCTCTACCAACTGAGCTGTGAAGACCCATATGTTGGGAGCAGCTAGACCAATTTATCGAGTTCATCTTTATCCGTGTCAGGAATGAGAACGTGAAAAGAAGTTAATTTAAACTGCGGGGTAAGAGATGAAATGGAAATACGATCATCGCAGTTGTAATCGCAATTTAAGCAATTGCAAATTTTAGCCCGAAAAATATTGCATTTGCCTTGTAAGGCTGATTGTCTTGAGAATTAAGTTCAGATGTTGAACATGACGGTTTGCTGTGAGAGATAAATAAACATGATAAAGTTTGTTGTATCTATGCAGCTTATCAAAATAATGCCCAGTCGAACAAAGAAATCGGTGGTCTCTAATAAAGAAAATTATAAATAAAATAGCTAGAAATATCTACAAATGATGGCAAAGTGTTGTCGAAAAAACGATTATTAACAGTTCTATCAAGTTTATCAAGGATAAATATATCAACATTATTAAATGACTTACTATTTTCGTGGTTTACACCGCGAACATTTTTCATGAATCTAAACTGGAAAATTACAATTCAAATCGAATTTACACTGAGAACAGCTAAAAGAAATGGTTTAAAACTGTTATGCTAAGTTTCTTTAAGATATAGACATGGCCATACATTGAATGAAATACAAGTCAGTTTTGAATTAACGTTTTTAAACGTTTCAGGTTGACTAAAGAACGACTGGAGGTTGACTGAATATTGTATCAATCCCTGCCGGCACTGTTGATGGCTTATTTAAAGAGAAAGAGATTTTTAAGTCCTTCGCGATAACTGCTACTGCAAAAGAAATAGATGCAAGGATTTGTGGCACAATTTGCGCGAGCCATAACAACGGCAACAGCAAATAAGTATTGGAAGCCACAAGACTGTATGCTCAATGCAAAGGAAGAGAGAAACCAGACAATACTGAGGGGCAGAAAGCATACCGCAAACCCTACCACAATAGCAATGGCCATCTTTAACACATTTCGTTCCCTTTGCTAGCGTTGTTGTCCAGCGTTGACCGAGTGCTCGCCTGGAATCTTTTGTGATTTGAGCTTTAAATAGATGATGCTGTAAAGTATGGCTATAATCACAAACGGGATAAAACAGAAGATTACCAGAACTGGTACGAAGTAATTATCGAGCAACGAGAACTCTCCAAAAGCTTCATTCCACCGCAAGCGACAAGCCAGCCCTCTTTGGTAATCAACAAGTTTGCAGGCGACGAGCTCTGGGGATTGGATAGCCAACGCGACGATCCAAGTGGCGAGAATGAAGAACGGACACTTGTTTGAATTGATGAGTGGGGAACGGAGAGGATATACCACAGCTCCAAATCGATCCACTGCTATGAGAACCAGGCTCTGAACAGACACAGCATTGGATACATCTGTTAAGAAGTAAGTCAGCTTACATAAGGCCTGGCCAAGAGGACCGCCGATCAGCCAGGAGTCTATATAGAGCATTTGTATCTCGGGAGGAATCACAAAAATCGGCAAAAGGAGATCGGAGATGGCCATGTTTACGATTAAAAAGTTGATGGGTTTTTTTATGGTTTTGGTCCTGTAAACAATTATTCCGATGGCGATGTTTCCCGCCAGCGAAACAAGAAAAATCAGACAGTAAGCAAAGGTTTTTCCGATTTTTTCTGCTGTAGGACTGCTGGAACAGCTCAATGGCTGTGTTCTATTTATGGCTGTGCTTACGTTTTCCGACATTGTCGTCGAGTAGTTTCGGGTCTTATGCTCATAAATAGGTTTTCGTCTTTCTTTCGCTTATTTGCAACAATAATTGAGGTTTCCTTTCTTGAGCAGCGCAGCAAAATGACTGTGACCTATTAGCTTGCGGCACAAATTGCTTTTAATTTCTTATCTCAACATTAACAAAACTGGCAACAGATAGTGTTCTAAAATGTGTTCTAAACATGTGGCTGGATTTTTTCTTTTCAGCCCAGCTTGAAACATGATAAATAGTCGTTAATTTTCTTCTTCTTTATTTTTTTGTTATTCGTTTGTTGTGAATATCACTTTCCATATGAAGATGCGTCAGTGAGAACACAGGATGTTCAACGTTAGAATTGTACTCTCACCCAAGCTCAATAAAAAACATGCTAATGCCCTTGCAGAATCTGTTACTTGGCGGATTTTAAATCGCGGAAACTTTAATGTCCAACAGAATGACATCGTAAACCACCTGTCAGCGGCTGCCGCTCAAATGTGTTATGTATGACTTAACACTGCAGAGTCGTGACGTTTTCTCGAGAATCCAATTCAGTTTTCTTTTCTTTTTTTTTTACAAATTACTCCCTGTATATAAACCATGCATACATAGCATATGATTTCTTACACTGAATTGTTTTGAGAAAATTCGCCGTTGCGCAGTCATTTCTTTGTTATTTGGAAAATTAAAGAAAAACCAACAGTAACCTCTTTCCAGTTGACAACAAAGAATTTAAATATTCTACTTTGTACTTTGCCGACTCTTTGTACACCTGCACGTGTGCAACACCGACTTTCATTTAGAAGACAAATAGTTCTTTATCGGTCCATTTGAGTTCTTTTCGTCATTGAGACCTATCTCCTGTTCCATCGGAAGCTAGCCAGCTGAACTATATTTCACTCACGAGGTTTTATTAGTTTTCTTGCGAGTTAGCCAGCTGCACTATATTCCAGTAAAGAAGTTTTATTGCTTTCTATTCAAGGGATAAGTATCCCTTGCTGTCGGTAACACCAAGTGAGAATTTTAATTTCCTAAGTTTGCACTATCTTGATTTTAGCCCGTGAACTGTGATCTTAGCAGTCTATTTTTAACTTAAGAAACTTCGTAGTGGATATTTTTTCCTTTAAAAACCAAATATACATTATTAGTTTATTCTAAAACAGTGGATAGTGTTAAACGCGCGCGCTGATTGGCTCGTCAAACTCCGAATATCCTGTGATATTTACCTCCGAGCAACCCGAGAAAATAATAATATAATAATTATAACGATTTATTACCAGCATTTCTACAGAGTAGCTCTACATCTGTTAAATGAAACTTAAATATATATTAAGAAGTTATATACATATTACATATCATTTACACTAAGAAATAAAAATCATGAAAATCAGGATACTAAAATACCAGATTTGGAAATTAACCTAGCGGCATAATAGCCTTAGCTTTTAGGATTCTGGCACTCTCCTTAACAAAATGGTGGTAATCTGGAATAGAACTAATGCTGGCCGGTAGATCATTGTACAAGTTTGTGACGGAGTCTTGAAATGTTCCTTTTAACAGGGAGATCTCCAAAGGTAGTGCGCTACTTGATCGCAAGGTGCGACTGGGATTATGTCTACAGAGTGTCAGACAAGCGATGAAATCATCCAAATTAATTTTCTGTGGTGCATATTATCTCAATGCTTTAGTATATACTGAAACAACTATTCACCTCAGTGTCGGCGGCTAGCGTTGGATATTTACCTCGCCGCTTCGCGGCTCGGTAAATATCCACCGCTAGCCACCTCCATTTTGGTGAATAGTTGTTAATGAAGCGATGAAACATTTTGTTGCTCTTCAGTCAAGTCATGCTGGTTTTAGTATTTCGACAATGACGCCGCACTAGTGTTCAGAGTCACTAGCCTTTTGGAAGAAATATGGGATTTCTGTTTTTGGAAAAGGGAGGAGGTGCCTAACCTTCTGACTTTAACGAGGAGGCACGTCAGTGTAATACTTTACCTGTTTAGCTGGTATGTCAGTGTTTCAAGGGCTGATGTTCAAGGTTTATATATGTTTTATTATTGTTGGTTTTGTGTTGTTGTGGTTCAGTTTGTCTTTTTGTGCTTTACTTAATTCGAGAAAAAAAAAACTAGAGAACTTTCTCCAGAATATGAATGGAATCCAGTGAGAAAATGCTGTTTACCCAGTAGCAAGGTTGTGTTCCATCCAAGAGGGAATAGTAGTAACACAGAAAGCCAGTCAATCATGGTGGAGATCCGGTAATGGGCAACCAAAGATGCAAGACTGAGTTCCTTGTAAGGAGGGTATGTCCCATCCAAGAGGAAATAGTAATAACACAAATAGCCCTAGTCAAATCATTCCGAATATGCAATACTGGGACGTTACTTTCCCCATCACCAATAATTAGTTCATGCTGGGTATCCTGTGTGGAATGGCATCCGATCTGCAGGACTAAATCTTGGGTGCCACTTTCGAAAAAAGGGAAGAGATTGAAGATTTTGCGACCTACGTTAACGGCTTTCATCCCAGCGTCAATTTCACCTGGGTCCGTTTCAGATGTGCAGCTGCCTTTCCTAAGGTCCTGTTGTTCCACTAGTTTGCGGCTTCATGTTAAGGCGAGATAATCTGCTGACGTGGGGGAGTTGTTAAGGAACCTTTACGAGCTTAAATCTCGCATTTGACTTTGGGAGAAATGCATCCATGCCACTTTGAGCGAATTAATAGGGTATGCAGATTTGAAGTATTTTCGTAAATTTTCGCGAGAACATTCTGGGGATAATGACCAACGATATGTTGTCAGGAAATTTTGATTTTTAACAGATTTTTTTTTTCCGTGGCGTCCATTTACGTAACACGTCTTGCAACTTTTTATGCGGATATCTATACGACCAATGAGAAACCCCTTCATACCTTTGATAATTGATGCCTTGTAAATAAGACTGCTCACAGGCAATTTGCTCGAGTGTACATCCGATAGCCGATACATTCATTAGAACAACCCTCGATGATTTCAGCCTTAATGGCTCCCGACACTTCGTTAAAGAAAAAAACACTAAATTTATTATAGGCTTTCTTCTGATATGTAGTTTGTTGGGTTTTTATTGAAACTGACACGCACACGAGGTTTTTCAAGCGAAGGTGGGAAGTAACCTTAAATTTTAAGCCATTCACTTGTTGATTAGTGGATTGATTAATTGATAGAACGGTGTAGTAGGCAGTTCATAACACCATTTGTTGAACAATTTAATGATAAGATCTTTCTATGGTAAATGACGCCGTCTTGGCTAGGGGCAAACAGTATGGGATTTTGGCCGATTTGGAACTGATTTGAGGCTACTACAATAAAATGAAGTACTGAGACTGGTTAAAGTAGTGGCAATAGCTGGAAATTCGCCTCTTTGTGGTGCTACAAAGTTGGTCAAAATTTCATACATTCTCTATTGGGGTGCTGTCTCATGCGAGATTATTTTGGGTGCGAGTGGCAAGTGAGGTGACACACGAGATAATATGGGCAAGGTGCCCCTGCCCCAATCCACTCACAGCTTTCTTCATTGCAGGACACAGTGCATTTACAAACATTTAACAATGTACTTTAAAGTGGTACTATGACGAAAATTGCACATTTCCAATTTAAGCCATTTTGACACAAAAACAAGTAGACTGCATGAGAAGAAAAATTCTGTTTACTATTTTCAAATATCTCTTTTTGTTCCAGAGGTATTCAAGTTTTAAAAATATGCAAATTAGCCACGTGATGACGTCACACACTCAACCAGATTTTTTTCAAATATGATGAAAAGAGATATCTCAGCCAGTTTGTATCAGAAGTGTTTGATTCTTTGCAGTAAGGTTGTACTAAATGTGCTCCACAATATGAGCTTAAGAGTTGAGTTACCATGGCAACATACTGGGTTTCAGACCACCCCATATTAAAAGCTTTTCTGGCCACCTTTGGCCTTCCATTTTGATATTTGCTAACAGCACTTCATATGCATGATCCAGCAAGCCCATAAATATATGAGCTCGTTTTTGTGGCCTTGTATAACATTTTTAAGCTGAAAATCACCTTGACATATTGAAATCGAGTGGGTGAGGACTGGAAAAAATGAGTTGCCATGGAAACGGAAGTTTTTACAGTAATAGATGTGTTTCCTATAGAACTATTAGCCTGCCAAGTTTCAATGTTTTGCACTGCAAATTGACCAAGATAGCTCTATTTATATACCAAACATAATGTTGGGTTGAGTGTATGACGTCATCAGTCATCTCATTTGCATATTTTACCCATTTTTCAAACTTAAATATCTCCGGAACTAATGCAGATATTTGCAAACAGTAAACGGCGTTTTTATTCTTTCATGGAATTGTATGTGATACACTTAAAAAAACAAGGGGTATAAATTTGATCATAGTACCACTTTAATGGCAAGAAGTATGTTCTCACACCAACGAAATACCAGGTGAGCTTTTGCACAAAACCACGATATATTTATACCTGGTTTTAAGAAAACTGGGCTACTAATTCATACCAGTGTCTCACACCGATTGGTAATTAAATGTCCCTTCTTACCGGATACGTTAAATCTAACCCGTCACCGATTGCAAAGTCATTTCCCCAACAAACCTCACTTTTCAATGCAACTGGTCTCCCAAAAATGATCCAAAACAACACTGCGCAACAAAACAAGGTCCTACAAACACCAATTTAACACTTCCTGACTTGGAATATTGCCTACAGAGTGGGTCATTGCTTGCATGTAAACAGCGCAAAAAAAAAAAAAAAAACTGCACAACAGTACTAAAACACATCCGACTTTAAAACAACCCCACCCCCTGCAATTTAACCAGGCTACCCCACATGCATACCAGGTAATAGCTGGAATAGCCCTGTGTCTGGGCAACAACATTGCACCCAGCCAGACACAAACCCCCCTCCATTTGCGAATTCGAAACGTCAGCTTCCGAATCTCTTTACGGTGGCCAATTCACATTATCAATCCAGTTGATAAAACCAAATTATGAAGTGAAATGTTTGGTATTTCATTAGCGTTTATATAATAAATAAAACATTACATGACCGCTTGGAAGTACAAAATTTTTCTTCTTGAGTTGAAAAAGGTTTCATGTGTGAGCGCAGTGAAGGCACAAGAAGAAAAATTCCGTATCTCCATGTGGTCATGAATATCCTCGATTTATCAGCCCTCCTGTTGCCTTTTCTGTTTGCAAGTGGTTGTACTTGTTATAAAGACGTGACATTCCCTACATAGCAATGGCAGGGCGCTAAGTCCAGAGAGCTCCATCATTACTGATGGGGCACAGTACGGGAGCCAAGTTCCAAAAGTTAAAGATCTGTACAGGGGTTATAATAGATCAATAATTCATGAATAAAATAGGGAAAAGTAACGTAAAAAAATGCCCATCGGGCTAACTGGGGAAACTAGTTAACTCTACTTAAAAATTATCATTAAGAATATGATAAGATTCTCTCAAAAAAAAATTGCGCCGTTTTATTGTATCGTTATTTATGTTTTACTGTCCAGCCTCCTTCGGAGATTCCGAAAAAAAATCATCTAAGTTATTGAAGTTTCTTTACAAAAGCAAGTTCAGCCATTGCACACCTTAATAACTAGTGAAAAGTGATAGCCAGGGCCGGGTTGTTCGAAGGCCGGTTAACGTTATCCCAGGGTTAAAATTAAGTTATGTGAAGAATTGTTTTTTCTTGTTTAAAAATGTTTTTCACCTCTAACGTTTGATGTAGTTTGAGAATACTACAGCTTATAACTGAAGGGCAAACAAAAAAATCAGAACACGTCGCCAAAAAGTTACAAAACTGAAATCAAAATTCTCGTTAACCCTGGGTTAGCTTAATCGGGCTTTGAACAACCCGGCCCAGGAGCAGTGGCTGATGCTTGTATACTAGTGAGTAGTCCATTTCCCAATTGTATGCTCAGTGACCTTGCCCATGATTAGAAACGAGGCTGTCAGTGACCTTGTTTTGACACAAGCCTCTCTGCTCTTCTCATGTAAATCATGTTGTTCTTATGTTAACAAGCCCTTGTGGTTTCTATCAAAACACAGTCGCCTCCAACGTCACTTCCATTCAAAGGCCAGGTCACTATATACACAACTATTGGTCATAGTTCATTAAACTCTTTCCCTACCGGCTCACCAAATCTGGTCACTGCAATAACCGAGCATTGAAAGCGTGACAGAAAATTGGCGTTACTTTCGATTCTCACCAAATTTGGACAGTAGAATGATCTCAACATTGCCCAATTACAGGCCGTTTTTCAGCTCTTTTTGTCATATCCCCCCCATCGGGAGGGTTTTGTCAAGTCACAAATTAGTATGCGAAAATCATGCGAAAAGGAGTGATGGCTGGTTCCCGTCGGTGAAATCTTTATTTGCCAA
>JAHPZR010009696.1:12500-24940 GCA_019787425.1 Platygyra sinensis | reverse complement strand
AGCATCCTATCCGGAGGCGAGTAGGGGGGGGGGAAAAAAAAAAAAAATATTCATAAGCTCCGGACTGATGGGCCACCTGGCTCGTATACAGACTTCACCTTTACCTTACTCTTCATTAAATGTTTGTTTGGCAAAATGTAAGTAACGTTGCTATCGTGATTTGGTTACACATGCCTACTGTTTTTGAATTGTAGGCAAGGCTTGAGTGTTGCACGTTCCGGCTGAAGATGTATTATGATTTAATGTTGCAAGTCTTGCTCCTCCATAGCTAGCAAGCTCTCTAGTTTTTGAAGTTATTTCTCGTTAAAGAATTATGAACATTAACAAACTTTGTATAATAATTGATGACGTTTAGTATTTACATAGCAAAATGTTCCGAGAAACCAATCGACATGTAATACAGTCAGTAGGTACAAAATTTTTCTCGGTGGATTCTGCGGTTAAGATATTGCAGTGAATAAAATGGTCTTGTCATGGCTAGTTCTAGTCATTATTACCTTTATGCCCAGCTTCGAATCATCAGGTAGGCATGTGAGGGAACTAATTGAGAGGAATTTAAAAAATATGTAGAGACAAATCGAGGAGTATTTCAGATCCGGAAGGTGCTCCCTTGATTCTTTTGCGTGGTTGATACGTGTTGCGAGCAAGACATATCAATATTTTAGACATCTTTAAGTCGTTTTGAATCGAGCAAACACAATATCGTTAGTAGCATCCTAAACAGATAACTGACTGGTGTTTAATTGTGAAAGGTTTTGAACGGCGTGTATATGTATAGCCGTGTTAAAGAAAGTGAACTTTCTGTAATATACACTTTTAGCCGTAGTTAAGGTGCCATAGAGTCTAGCTGTTAGGTTACCCGTTTAAATAAATAAGAAAAACGATTTATCTTTCAAATACGTTGAAACCTTTTTTACCACTACCAACTGTTTACTTAGCCGCTAGTTGTAAAAATATCCGTGATAAATTCCTTGGTACTTGCGTGCTTAGGGACAGACTTATGTTTTGAAAGTGCTGAATCCGCCCTCCTCTCGCAACACTTGACAATAGAAGTGATCACAATCACTTTGATTTTTAAAATCTGAAGGGTGAAAATATCTGTAGTTCTACCTAATCGGTACCTTTAACAGCGGAATGGCCCATGCCAATTTATCAGCTTTCGTGGAAAAAGTGAATCTTTTCTCGGATTATTCAAAGAAAGATCGAAGTGTCTCCGCTAGTAAAGTGGCTGACAATATAGTGTTATTGATAGCCTCGGTATTTAACAAATAAAGAGTCTTCGATTGTGCTCTGTTCTGTTGTAAAGCAAGCAGGAGGAGGTAGAGCACGAAATAAGTGTAGAGGAAAACACGAGACGCAGTCGAATGTTTTTCTCTACTTCTTGAGTGCACTGAATGCCGCTTCTTAAGTGCAGTCGAGAATTTGTTTATTTCGCGGTTACGCGTTTTGTCGCAATCTTGCAAAACTTGTTATTTTTGCACACTTTTTACAAGACTGTTGCCAACAATGGTCTCCGTGAGCCATATTTACTGTTGACAATAGCTCGTTTATATTGTTTTCGTATGAGTCATGCACAGGGGATGTTGTCAAAATTCCGAAGCAAAAATTTGAAAGCAAACTTAATGTCATCAACCCATGCTCTGTTGTCTGATAAAGCAAGCTGTTCCAGTCAATCAGAGGGCGCGTTGTATGGAAAATTTATTATAAAGTATGCTACACAACACTTATGTCTCCTATTTTTCGTGAGTGTCAGTTTACGTTTTTTAGTTTAAGCCTTCAAATATGTGAATAGCGTATTTTTTTACAATCAGCTAGGGAAAGTTTCCAAGGAGTTCCATTTCAAAATTAGAAAAGCTGAAAGCGGAAAGCTTCTAATTATAAAATACTCCTGTAACTTTGCACATATTACTTGCTTTCCTTTTGCAATGTTTTTTGCTTTTGGGATTGCTTTACAGAGTCTGTCCGTTGGCCAGCTGGATCATACGGTATACCTAAACCTGCCTCTGGTTGTCCCCGATCAGATGGCTTTGTATGGAGGGAGGGGTGGAGATCGCAGTCCACTCATGGCAGACCATCAAATAGCACGAAATCAACGGAATTTCACCTTGATGGGATAGTAGATGACACGAAAGTCAAAAGATCGTTTTGTTTTAAAGAAGATATAGCGGACGACGGTAGCAGATCTGCGTGGCCACAAGGTTAGTTTTATAAAATATTTCGTTTATTTTATTTCTAGGTTCACTTTGCTATTTCTGATCGCATTACCCGCCATCGTCACTATTATCTATGCATTTTGCAGGAAAATATTGTATATACAGGAAAAGGTACAACTGCCCTGTTGGTTTGACGTCAGGGGATGTCTTCTGGGATGATGAAGACACTTGGAACACGAATAGATACGCGGGAACACTTCCCGATGGTACCTATAACACGGACACATGGATCTATTTTTGCTGTAAGACAGACGGAGATAAAGATAATCCTATCCTTCTCCCCTCCGAATCTCCATTTTTTTTGTTGGCTTACAAGTCAGCGAAATGCCAGATGGTCAAGTGGGCAGTAGCTAGTTTGGAGTGGATATATTTTGACACTGAGGACTGGAACAACCATGACCAAGCCGATGGGGCGTACCCTCATGATGCTGGAAAAACACCACCCACCATTTATTACTGTTATTACCGCGGTGAGAAAAACATAAGCTTATCCTTGAACAATGTGTGTAGCCATTTTCTTTCAATATAACATCAATTTACTTAGTCTATGGTACACAGTTTAATGCAGCCGTTTGCCGCTGAATGCAGTTTGTAAGTGGGGGTTGACTTTTGAACTGTTCGCTCTTCGTAACATTTAGTCTTATCTTTGTCCTTGTCCCGAGCCAGTTCTGCAAACGTTTCGAATAAAAACGTTGGACATTTAGAGCAAACCAAAGAAATGATAGATCGATGGTGTTTGGTTGGAATGTTGTTGGAGTTTACATACTCGAAGAAAAAGTGCAGTACAACGATGATAAACGAAGACTTTCGATGTCGCATCAATCTTTTGTTGCTGTAGAACGCCTGAGCGAGCACTCTCAATTAAATTAACGCTTTTTTTTCTCTTATTGGACAGAACATGGCATGGAAAGATCGCTCCTTATCAGATTATTTTGTCAAGTTGTTTTCTTCATTTCCAGGCTGTAACGAAACTCTAACTGAAGTCCGTGGCACTTTCCACTCACCAAACTATCCAGGAAAATACCCGGATGGACAGTACTGCTCATGGGGCATTATGGTCAATGTAACTCCACACATTCACTTAACCTTCACGAACTTTAGTTTGCATCATGAGAATAACACGGACGCTTTATACGTGTATGATGGAGAGAACGCGACAGGGGAGGTATTAGGAGTGTTTTATGGAAGTAATCCTCCCCCAGAGGGAGGAATATACTCCATGACAAACCAAATGTTTATAATATTCAAATCAGACAACCAAACGGGATCTTACACTGGCTTCAACGCTCCTTACTATGGTCTAAACAAGTCAGGTAAGTGTTCATAGCGCCGAACTGTACCCTTGCTCCCAGTAACTCTGGGGAAACATGCAGTTTTCTTCGTATTTTTCTCCTTTTCTCAGTATGTATTGTGGAGCAATTTTTGAAATGTTCACCACGAAGTGTATATTTTTCGATTCTGTTGGTTCTTCCTCATTGCTTGTCCCCGACGCTGCTAAGACAATGGGTATTACCCAACCTTCCCCGTTCCTAAATTAAAAGTTAACTTTTAGGTGTCCCCAGTAGGCCATTTTCGAATTACCTCGGGCCTTTTTTTCGAACGAGTCTTGGTGCTCATCTTTTCCTATCCAAAATCCAATGAGTTTAATTTGTATATGAAAGTATGAGCACCAAAACTCGCTTCGAAAAAGAGACCTGAGGTAATTCAGAAATGGCCTGTTGGTAGTGGGTTTCACCGGCCCTTGGCTATTTTAACCTGAAGACACGTTAACGTTAGTAAAGTTGTTGTCGTAGTTAACTGATTCAATCTGTGGCAAATCTCTCACTGCAGTTATTACCTTACATCATATAAGTCAACCACAGTTTAGTTACTTTCTCTTGGTTATTTATATTTCAAGTAGTTGTATAGAATCAGCGAAGTCAAGTTATGTTTAAACTAAGTGATGTTTGTTTGTAGCGTTTGTTAGGTGATAACTTTAAAATATGTTCATTTTGAATTCTGAACCGTGATGGCTGTTATAGATATTTGATTTTAGTTTCTATAGTTTTTCCTCCGTTTTCTGCTCAGGTTTCGTTTTCATTCCAACGATATACCAAGCACTCAGGACGTTATTTCGTCACATTCCCCATGAAATTGAACAACTGAAACTTTGTAAAAATGATCTGCGGTGTAAAACTTTCAATGTTTTTCTCTCAGTGTTTATAAATGTGTTAAAGCGTTCTGATATCCTGATTTTTCCCTCAGAATTAGATTCCAAAGTCACCAGTACGAGTGCACAAACAACCAAGATGACGTCACCATCTCCTAGCACTCATAGAACATCACACATGTTTACTCTGGAAGAGGCAACGTCCAATAGACAACCGCGGACGTCAACAACTGAAAGACCGTCAAAAAATGGTGGGAAACATGAAGAGAAGGAACAAACTCAGACTGAAACAGGTAATCATACACACAGATCATGCATACATGTACAGTTATCACACTTTTAAGCATCGGACTTGAGAGCGTTCATTAGTTAACTAGTTTCTCTTCAGTTTGGTGAACGGTGAAACTAGCCGTCAAGATTTTAGCCTTGGATTACTTTTGTTAAACTTATACACCTTAGATAAAACGTGTATCAAGGCAACAGAGGAATTTTGGTGTTGGGGCATCGCAAATGTCTTCAAAATCTCTAAACTTTGAGGAATGTAATGGGTAAAAATCCGAACAAGGAAACGAAACCAATTTAAATTTTTCTCTTTGAGGATAGAATTTTGGTGCTTTTTTTTTGAGAGGAAATGCATTTTTAACAGCTTTACGGACTGAAGAGACTAAGGTCAACAAGGACGCTCTATATGGATCAGTGATAGGAGTTCTCGCCTTGCTGTTAACAGCATCTATTATTTGCACAGTTATCAAGAGCCACAAACGTAAGTACTGAAATTTACATCATACGAGATTGTTACCCTTGTTGAAGTAAACTTTCTGTCAGCGACTTGGCTGCGCTGCTTTCACTATTCTCTCATACGGCATTATGTGCTCGGAGTCTAATCCCTTTGGACATTAAGCAATTATTGTAAGGGATACCTTTTACGATAGCCATTTGAAATGACTTGTTCTATGCGATTTGTTATAATTTAACTATAAACGTGGAAGTTAACAGTTTCTATTTGTTCAAATTTGTAGGTCGCAGAGTTGACCGGTAAGTTAATTGACTATAACTTGATTCTGCTGATGATAAAGGTAAAAACCGACCAAGAGTTACACAAAAAATATAACACGAGCTTTTATTTACAGTTGATGTGATGTCGTAAAAGATTTTATCAACTTAATAAATGTAGATGTAGATGTAGATTTAGATGTAGATTAAGATTTAGATGTAGATGTAGATGTAGATGTAGATGTAGATGAGACGATTGGTGCCATAGGTCTTTTACGATAAAGTTTTCTCATCATAATAACATTGTTTATTAACTTGCACAAACCTAATCAGGGTCACTGTACTAATCAATTTTTTTGTTTGATTATTATCTCATTTCACTTCAATTCATTTTTTAGAATTGAAGAAAAACCCGCCGGCTCTTGTTTTGTAAGTAACAGATCATTAAAGCATCCTTTTATGACGTCCACCTACTGGGTTAGGCGTACTTGAAAGGGCTGCAATTAGTCAACAAGCAAAAAGGAGAATTAATGCTATACTCGCCACAGTGTTTTCATGACAACCATTGTCTCGCTTAACATTCCAGGAGGTGTTTTGTTTATTGACTTTGTTAAGTAACTTAAAAATGATAGGTGTTTTCACGAGCTATGTAAATTAAATTTCACTGACGTAATTTGAGCAGAGCGCGCTGGCGAGTGAATCAGTTTGAATAACATGGCGGGAGATTCAAACGAAGCTTGTATTAAAGCTTTTCTTCCTATAATTATAATTAACAATGGTAATAGGACTGAGTGGAGTCCAATTCAGTCTGTAATCATGCGCGTGATTAACAAAATCGGACGACCGCGAAGCGGGAGTCTGATTTGTTAATCACAAGTAGGATTACAGACTGAATTGGACGACACGATGTCCTGTTATCAATTAATCAAAACTATGACAAAATTTGAGAAACAAACAAAGCATCGATTGAGCGCTGAACGGTTTTAAAACGTCGTTATGAATGCTGAAAACCCAGCAGTTTACTCAACAAAGTGCACCGCAACAGCGCGCGCAAAATGGCGCGTACTGTCCAATTGCAAGCATGACGTTGGCAAGCCAATCCCATTGGAGAATTTTGTTATAGTTTTGATTAACGTTTTTATCCGATTAGATTGCGTCCGACGAAGGAACCAATTCCAGCAAAGGTTGAGATTGCTTGCACTTTTACAGGCAGGAGAATAGTAACGGAGGCGTGTTTTCATCATTCGCAGAGAAGAATATGCCCTAACAGAAAAATCGCGTGGGTGCTTCGAAGGCCACAATTCTGGTTTAAAACCACCACGCAGGACACATTTGGCGCAAACATTTCCGTATCTCTAGGCAAACGTTCGATTTCATTTTTGAACGATTTTGTTAGTTGTTTCGATTAGAAACGCGGGCGATTCCAGTGAAGAAGCGAGTACCTGTTATATTTCGATTTGACAGCCCTGTCAGATGAATAACCACAAGAAACTCCTCATTGGCCGAAAGTAATTACCAACTCGCTTAAGCTACCTGGTTTGGTGGCTTAAATTCAATGACAATTCTATTGAAGTTTTCCGACTCGCTTAACTTTAAGCGAGTTGGAGAAGTAACTGTTTTCACGGGATTTCCGGTTGTCTCTATCTAAGCGACCTAAAAAACCGCTCGTGAAAACACGTATTGTCGATGTAATAATAGTATAATAGTGGCAATTAATTAGGCTGTAAGAGAAAACAAACAATAGTTCATGAAGCTATAATCTGAAACGAGTCCCATCAAATAACCAGTGCAGTTAGTCGCTGAACAGGTGAATGTGAAGGGGGTAGGATGGAAGCGAGGAATCACCTGACTTCCGACATCTTGCACCCTTGCGTACATCTTCGACACGCAACCATTGAGATGGAGAACTATCTTAGGGGTGGACCATTTGATTTTTGATGGGGGGTTGCAGGATTTTTAGGCTGCTAGATAATTTTTTTTATTCTTCCAGCCCTGCAGGATTTTTTTTTTAAATCTCCATGTCCTTGCACGATATTTTTTTAATGGAAATTTAATACACAAATTTTGAAGTACGCTAGTTAACTCGACCGTCACCAGCCACCCTATTAAAAACTAGCTTTACACGCAATGCCCTTTGAAGTTGACATCTTTCTTTCAAAGCAATAAAGACTTTCATCTTTATTCAGTGTACAAAGAAATGCATCTCCACTAACCTGCGGCTAGTTGATATCCCTGTCAGGTTAGTGGATGTTATGCATCACTTGCCCATTGGATCACTTGCCCACTGGGCAAGTGAACGTTTTTTTCTTTCTAATTACGTAATGCTACTGACAAAAGCCTTCAGACTTGCGTGAAATGGTTCCATCTTGTCCAAAGGGCGAGCTGGAAAATCCATCTTATTTGCACCCTGTTTATTGCTTTCAAAGCAAGAGAGGGGGACTTCAAAGAAGGAGATATTGAATAGTAATCTGGCTTCTCAAAATACGCATTTAGTATTTGGAGTTATCCAGAGTTTCAAAAAACACGAGGGTTCAAGAAATGGGGACCTCACTGTAGATTTTACCAGTTAAGACGACGTTTTGAGTGGACATAGAAGCAGCTGGAGGGGGTATAATGCTCAATTCTTATTGATGGATAAAAATAGACAGTTTCTGCCAGCTTGTGCTGTATTAAAGACATTGTTAAATAAACATTTTTGTTACCACCCCTGGGGCCCGTTCCTCGAAAGTCCCGGTAACTTAACGGGCCCGAAATCATATTTTGAAATCAAAGCCTCAAGAAGAGTAGGGTGTGTTCTGACCTCTAATGAAGTCCATTTTGTTTCTTTAGCTCATAACTTTACTGTGTAATTTTCAAACCTTTTGAAACTCCAATCCGGAATGGAAAACAAAACATCTTAACGGATCCGGTAATTACCGGGAGCTTCGAGAAACAGGCCCCTGGTTACTACACCTCAGTTGTCAATAGGTAAAAAAAAAAACAGATTGGTAGTTGACCCCTTTGAATCGTCTTTTACATAGGTACATGATCTATAAAATTACAATATTGCAATGCCTAAATAAATGTAACAATCACGTTTTTATTTATGTGCTACAGACTGTTTACTATTCTTTTCTTGGCTTGAACATGGGCAATGAACACAAAAGTATGTTTTATAAAACTATGCAAAAACACGGATTACCCAGAGGAGAAAAAATCAAAAGCGTTTTGATTTATTTAATCGTCTTTGTACTCGTACACATATCCAGAGCATCAGTTTCACATGTTTGTATATTTTGAACCCTGCACCAATTCAAAGTGGCCTGCTTTTACTTTTGTTTGTTCCATTTCCTTCTCTATGAAGTAAATCTTATTTTCTTACAAAAAAAATACCTGGACGTGACAACTGTTACGGTGGGAATCTGAATGTATGAATATCTTTGAATCATAATATCCTTCTAGATCAGAGGGTTCACTTTAATAGGAAATGTAATTGGTAGATCACGCGTCATGTGCTTTCAAAATACCAAATTTTGCATGATATTTTTTTTTAACCAGAAGCACATGCTCGATATTTTTTTGGGATTTGCACAACCCCCCATCAAAAATCAAATGGTCCACCCCTTAATACATACTTTTCTTTAACAACGCAGAACGAGGCAACTGAAATGGAAATGCGCAATCAAGATACAAACACCACTATACATCATAATACATGCCATAATCCTTCGCGGTACATGGCAGAGGAAGGCAGACCATACCAGGCAAGACTGCAAGGAGTAACAGATATGGTCACGGCGTCTTCCTTGAATAATAATACAACCTCGCATCCAGGAAAACTTACATGGGAAGGTTCAAGGACGGACGCAATCATTGGAAAGATAACCGGTGAAGGAACATTTGAACAATTTACTCCAGGCAAACTTTTACAGCTTCGCATTGAAATGAAGACGGACCTAAAAGGCGCTACAACGAGTTGAAATACAGATGTCCTTTTGTTATCAGTAGTGTGCACATGTATTTTTTTGGCATTATGCGATCATCCTGCTTGCTTGCAGTAAGTCTAGGAAGCAATGGGTCTATCTGCCTGCTCTATAGCCTTGCACCACTATCGTGACTCTTAAATCAAGCGATTTTCGTTTTCGTTTCTCTAGTAAAAATAAATATTTTCAATAAAATATCAGCATTGTAATTATCAGGCATTGGATTTTCAGATCATCTTTAAAAATATAGCTGTTTCCAAACCGTGTCCAGGTTGATTGATTTGGATCTAGTATCATCTCTATGCACTCCCACGCGCAAGTCTCCAAAGCCGCTAGTTAACTGTTCAAGGCATTGACTAGTTCTGTTGTTGTTGTTAACCTTTCGCTCTACTTTAGATGCTGAGTGAGAGGCAATAGTACTAGACCCGGACACTCGACGAGAATGTAGAAGATTTCAATAGTTTTATTGTCTTGCAGTCGCTACCTCAATGCATGGAGTTTTTTTTAATTTCATAATATCACCACATGTATTCGGAGAAACAGCAATGAACACTAAGGGGTATGCGTTGGGTTTTGAGAAAGATGAATTTCAGATATAGGCTACGACGTTTTGAAGAACATCATGATTAGTGTGAATGCCAGTCTTAAATTAAGTGGAACAGTAAAACGTAAATAAACTGTTTGTTTGATGTTTGCTTTGGCAATGCTTTTCATGAACGTGAGCTAAACATAGATTTCAAACAAGTGGTAACCAGACTGAACTGATTTCCAATGCGTAATATGCCAAATGGTAAAATTCACCTGAAAGTCAATTGGTTACCTTTGCCAGTTTTTTTTTTATGTTTTTTTTTTACATTCTTTTTCTATCTTTTTTTCTTTTTCTCTATTTTCTCTCGTAAAACCCGGTTACTCTTATAGTTTATTCAAGAACTCGGATGTTATGAACTACTTAGACCATTTGACAAGTACCTGATAGTATAATGATTACCGAATGCTTCGGCTTTGGTTCTTAAAAGCCACGCCACCTGCCAAATAAGATATAGGTAAAAATGTATCACGGATTTTCACTATATTCCTTTGATCAGTGAGCTGATCGGATGGGACATAACATAGCCTCATTAGGCTTGTCGCGCACTTTCCTTCAACACCTCCCTTCCTAGGCCGAAGGAGTGCGTGACAAGCCAAATTAACACATGTCACCAACTTGCGTCATATTAAATCAAGGCACGCCATGTTTCAGCTTGCCACATGTATTGGGAACCGATAGTGCCCCAATTTCAACACTTTTGAGATGCTATGGTTGCGAGCCTTAATTCTGACTTTTGCCCCAGACTTACGTACTACAGGTAAGTTTTAAAGGAAGCTGGAGCTTTATTAGTGATATCGACTTTGAAAAGCATGCGGAGGAGATATCGCTGAGTGGTGTAATCAAGTCCCAGTAAGGAACAAAGATTGTTACTGAGCCCTACAATGGTGGATTATTTTAGCAGCTAAAGAATTACGATTTGGCTGATAGATACAAATACGTGTAATTGAATAATTTGACTCGTGAAAGGGTATTGTCAATTCAACGTGAATTATTATCAAGCTGTTAGTAGAAAATACCAATAAAAAGCTTTTCCGTGGTATCGTGCCACTGTTCGTCCATCAGTTTGCATCTCAAACAGATAATGCAGTACATGTTTTATGTTTTTGTACTCTACATCCGTGGAATCCTAATTATTGTTAACACGAAAACGTCCTGTAGAGTACAGCTGGTATTGCGTCAATTGCGTGAGGGTCAGTATCATGCGTACAAAGGCGGAAATAGTCAAGAAAATGAAATAAATAATATAATTACCAAGCTTTCATGGAAGCGGAAAAGCTAGACTTAGTTATACGCTGGAAATTAAGGCCACACCGAGGACAATAGAATATCGGTCATTCAAGAGATTTGATGAAAATGCCTTTATCAGGACTTAAACAATTCTCGTGGCACATTGTTGACAATGAGAACAATGTCAACGACCCAGTCTTAACCTGGAACACATTTTTTACTGATGTTGCGGATTCTCATGCACCGCTTAAAAAGTGCCGAGTAAAGGGCACGCCAGCTCCTTGGAAGAATAATAAAATCGCTGAAGCGATGCGCGATCGTAATTATCATCTTGGGAAAGCACAGAAATCAAATTCTACATACCACTGAGGAATGTACAGAAAGCTGCGAAAATTTGTGAGCCGGGATATTGAGTCCTCGAAATCAACTTACTATTGCAACCTAATTGAGGAAAGTAAAGGCGATTCCGGCTTGGTTTGGAAAGCAGTGAGTGAAGCTTACTCACGCAACGTTCATCCATCCCGCAGTGTGTAATTGCATGTGGAGTATGCATGTATTATTGCATGCACAATAAAATGATCGCAAATCCATTGCTACAGCCCTGTGAATGATTATTTTGCTTTTGTTGGAAGATCGTTGGCAGAAAAACTCTCTCAATCTCTTAACGATGTAAATCTTGCGAAACTCAATGTTGCCGAACTGACGACCGCTTCGTTTGAGTTAAGAACCATAATTTTACAACAGATTTGTGCCCTTAAGCGTAATAAGGCAGAATTAGTGCTCGCTTACTGAAATGTGCTTCCGGCTCGAACTCTGGTATTAAATTAAACTCCTTCAATTACGAAATTGTTAAATTTGTCAGTTGCAACCAACGAGTTTTGTACGGGTCCGCAAATGATCCCAGGACCGCAAATGATCCCGGACCGCAAATGATCCCCAAATTGGACCGCAAATGATCCCGGACCGGAAATGATCGCCATATTGGACCGCAAATGATCCCGATCAAAAAGTAAGGAATGGCGTGGATTGTGGAATAGGGTGGATAGGGAATTAGCGTACGTGAATACCGATATTTTTATTTAAGCCATCTTATAATTATAATGGCTCACAACTTGCTTGTTTTAATACTTTCGACTAAATTTTGTTGCTAATTACGATGTTATGAAATGTACCACTCAATCAATCATCTTAACACGGCTTGCCAGTTTGCATTTCTTTACAATTCTAAATAAAATTATGATCAGTGCAACATACACTACATATCCTCTTTTGTTAAAAAAAGATATTTCGGTGTTATAGTTAAATAA
>JAHPZR010009696.1:0-7500 GCA_019787425.1 Platygyra sinensis | reverse complement strand
TGTAATGAGACCCTAACCAGAGTGAATGGCACTTTCCAGTCCCCAAACTACCCAGGAAAATACCCGGATGGACAGTACTGCTCCTGGAGGATCACAGTTAATGTGACGCAACGAATTCACTTAATATTTTCAAGCTTTAATTTACAAAACGAAAGTAACACGGACGCGTTATACGTGTATGATGGAGAAAATGCGACAAGGGAAATGTTAGGAGTGTTTTACGGAGGTAATCCTCCCCATGAAGAAGGAATCTACTCCTCGTCAAACCAAATGTTCTTGATATTCAAATCAGACAAGACTGACTCTTACACCGGCTTCAGTGCTTCTTACTATAGTGTCAAAAAATCAGGTAATCATTTTTAACCTATGCCAGTATCGTCGGTATTACATGCTGGGTCAACCCTTGACATTTAACGTTCATTGAGGATCTTCCTTCCTCTATTTGTCTGTTCTGACAATTCATGGCTGTGTTATTTTAAATTCACAGGTAATCCTCTCCTTACGGACACCTTCGTAATAAGGACCCCTCTACATTACGGACAGTTAACTTAAGAACTTTTACTCAACTTAGGCAGAATGACCCAGAATCATATAATCCCTACCTCTCTAATATGTCCGTCTCTATAATAAGGACATTCAGATCTGCCCCTTTGGTTTTAGTATATTAGGAGGTTTAACTGCGGTCAAAATTTTCTCTCCAAACCAGTACCCAGTATAACGACTACAAAAACCCCGGATATGACAGTATCTTCTCCCCTTACACGCGCAACATTGCGTACATTAGAAAAGACAACGTTTGCCAGAGAGCTGACATCAACAAGAGACGGACCGTCAAGGAAAGGTGAATCAAAAGATGAAAAAAAGCAGCCACCGAGAGAAGGTGATGCAGCTAAATGATGCGTTTATAGATTCGATTGCTTGGTCCTTCTTTTATAATTTGGTGATGAATATGTGATAAAAATCATCTTTTTTCGTTGAGAAATCTGCCAAGAACTTAACTTTAATTTAGTTTGAACTGTAACAAACAATAATTACGGAAAGAAAAAAACGCAGAGAGCCAGGTCTCTTTTCTAAGTCGCCAGGCTCTAGTGCAGTTTCATACTGTTACTACCCACCAAGGGCTACATCTTTCATGTTTCGCTTAACATTCACCGGCAAACTTTGGTTGCAAGTAATCTTCACTATAGTGAATAATGATTGATATTTTTTATATAAATTTACTACTTGCAGGTTTCAATGTGGTAGCGGTGATTGTTCCTATAGGGATACTCACTTTCCTGGTAGCTGGATTCATAGCTATCTTTTTCCACTGCAGAAGGTAAAAGAGCATGACGTTTTTCGATACTTAAATTCATACCCAAAAATGTCAAGAGGAGAAGACAAAATGTAAGACATTGATTGACTCTTTAGCTGTAAATCCTGGGAAGTGCATTTCAGGAGTGGATTTGAATGAATATGAATGACCAGAATTGTTGGAGAAAAAATCCACGTCCGACGTTTCAAACATTAGCCAATTAAGTGCAATGTTCTTTTTGTACTCATGGTATCAACAGGTTACCCATATTACAGCCCTCACTTGTATTGGTCTCATCGGACGTAGAACCTATTTTAATATACTTTTTAAAATATCTAGCAAGCAAACACTTCTTTCCCGCATCTGTTTTTTTCGGAAAAATAGATATATTTAATCGCATTATAAGTTATGATTACCGTGTTTGGCTTAGAAAACATTCAACCAATTGCAATCAGCTTGAGAGACCTCTTGAAACTGTAAACCGCAATAAAACTTTATGTTGTTTCAAATTAATAACAGTTTTCTTTTTTCTGTTTTCGCACAGGAAGAGGACAAAAAAAGATGCAAAGCCAAATAAAATATTTTTTTCAGTGAGGTACTGATAAGCTTTATTATATTTAAAGTCATGACTTTCAGAGGTAGACAATTTCGAACGCTTGATGTAATAATTTCTTTTTTATTAAGACAAGAAAAAGCCGGAAAGCGTTTGATATTGAGTTTACCAGCTTCCTTTTTACCTATAATTCTTCCTATTTTTACCTATAATTCTAGGTCAAAAGAGGAATCGCCCATTTCAGCTGAAAATCTGTATTATGACCGGTAAGAGTCGCGTGAATTGTGCCAAAATAGATAGTATTTTGTTCCTTAAAAACATTTTTTGCTCATGTTGTATCGTTATTCAACCAACAACAACATTGACTTTATTTAGACATTAAGGAGAAAAGGCCTTTGTAGCCCGCAGTTAGCATAGCTATTCTAGGCGGGCTACTTAAACTGACACTGTATAAGCTCTCTCTCTCTCACACACACACACACAACAATTAAATAAATACATGAGCGAGAAAATAAAAATAAGTAATAAATAAGAGTAGTTATAATTATATTACAGGTTATAAATAAGCCAGTCACACAAGAGCTTTTAAACAGGTCAAGGAGAAAGCTAGTCAGTTAAATACAAATATAAACTAGAAAGGTCAAGGTAGCGCAAGTCAACATTCATCTCCTCAATTTCAAGAATTTTCAAAAGCAGGTGAGTCAGCTTGCGTTTAAAAGGTGCTTTCCTTAGCTTACGAAGTTCAGGGGGGATGCCATTCCATATTTTCGCACCAACTCTGGAAAAGGAAAGCAACTGATGATTTGTTCTCGCCTGTTTTATATAGAAGCTTCCAGCTACTGAGAAACGAGTAGAGTAGGAATGAACCCGTTCAGAGTGAGTAAAAAGTTCAGAAATATTGGGAGGAGCACAATGATTTTCGATAATTTTCAACCCTCCCAACAGCTCCTCCCCCATTACCACTCCTTCTAAATTTGAGACAGATCACATGCAATCAAACATCGAATTGGAACCAATTTGTTTTTAGATATCTTGTCTAGTTCTGCTTCATATCAGTAGTTCCCTTCATTTGTGTATTGACGCGACTGTGAGTCACTTAAGTATGCTAGAACTCACAAAATATGCAGTGATACTACGCAACGTATATTAATAGATTACTCGGCGATCTATTCTACAGTGACTTGGCTATCGCTAACGCAAACGTTAACAACCCCAGTTTTCCTGAAGAAAATCTTTTGTACATTGAGGTTCATGAACCAGAAAAAGAGAGGGATGGACCTTACATGGAACAAACGGATGAAAATCCATTGTACCAGCCTACCACCGCTGGTGATGCAGGGTTAAGCCCCATTTATGACAGGTATGTGTTCTGTTACCGAAAAAAGAAAAATTTGATTATGTTTGAAAAGTTATCGTAATTGTAAATTTTTATATTGTATTTTAGATTTCAACAATTCTTTATAAATATTGGCATGTCTTATAGTTGATTTCCAGTCAGTACTGCGCCGGCACACTCGAGAGTTTGTTTGCGTTTTTTTGTTTTCTTCTCTGTGCAATGTCACAAAGGAGTAAATTAAAAGTTTCAAAAAAACTTGATCAATGAAGCTGTAGGAAAAAGAATTTGAAACGCCTCAAAGATAAGGTATGTGGTTCGTAACAAATTACATGGATTCGCATTCCACGGAGTGAGATTTAGAATGTTTAAAACATCAGGGTGATGAGACTGCGCAGTAAGGACTAAAAATCATTTTTAACATTTTAGGTAATAGGTAATGGATAACTTTATTTAAGGCCTCTTCATATGAGACATATGAGCCCGGTCAACCGGGCTGGCTCGGTTTCCGTGATCTCGCCTCGCTATTCTTTTCTTTGTAAAAATATCGATGCGTTCATACGAGAGGCCGGGCTGGCCCGGTTACCAAGATCTCGGTTTTTGCGACCGAGATCTCGGTAACTGGGACGAAAATTTTCCCATATGAACACTGGAGCCTGGTGACAGAGACGAAACTTTTTAAACAACATAGTTTTGCTCCCACAACATAGTGGCCAAAATGCCATAATTTTGGTCTTGTATGTATTTCCACTTTAGGAGTCTGCGAATTAGCTTTATTAGTAAAGTTACAAGAGTCCACAAAGCTGTGACAGTCGCAAGCAATACAAGTTTATGCTCAACAATTCTGGTTGTGTTTCTTGAATTCATCCCGGTCGACCGGACGGAAATTTCCCTTATGAACACATCGCAGAATGCGTCCTGGTAGCCGAGTCAGCCCGGTTACCAGGCTCATATGAAGAACCTGGAAGCCCTAAGAGTCGAAAACGTAGGGAGTGGTTGCCCAATCACCCGAGTCAGTGGCTCATGACTAAAACGCACGACTATTCACAATACTACTTAGAATTAACATTACTACTTAGCATGACTATATTCGCTAAGATAAACTCAGAATAAAATATAAAATATTCCTGAGGGGAACTAGTCCTAATGTTAAAAATTTGACTTCGAAATACAGCTCAGAAACTGGCACCCTGCAAACTCGACACCCGGTTCAAACGAGAGTAAAAATGTAAAAATAGATAAAATTATATACAGTTCATATACTGGCACCTTGTGAATTTAACACTAGTCAGGCGAGCACGAAATTATGCTAAAGTGGTCGAGGATTTGGTGACATCTGGTAAGCGATTCCATAAGTGGGCAATCATGACAAATGGGAGTTGTGCATGACAAGGCTGTTATATGGAGGCTGCACAACATTTAAGTCATTGCCTCGTAAATTGTATTTAGCTAATCGAGATGTAAAAATTTGAGAGACATAATTTGGGCCATCTAATTTAAAACTGCTTGAAAAAAGAATAAGCCTTTGCAGGATACGTCTTTGCTCAAGCGTATCCATAGCAGCCATTGCTAGGCTAAAGTCATTGGTAGCCGAATCACCAAAACTCAGTAATGTCTTGATCGCATGATGATTTGTACTATCCATGTTATTTTTCAAGCCTTTAGATGTGCCTATGCAGAAGTAGTGGGCAACAGTATTCTAAATGCGTTAACACGCAAGCCTTATAAAGAGAAATCATTACGTCTGAAGGACCTATAAGCGCACAATTCTCCGTAGTGCGCGGCTATCTTAGCATACGCTTTTTTCAGCATGATTGCAATGTGGGGCTTGAAGGACAAATCCCAATCCAATGTAACGCCAAGAATCTTGAGAGTTCGTTTAATTTCGATGCACTTGTATCGCCTTCTTTCCTACTCGGAGATACTGCCCTTTTCCGTCCACGATGACTGAACACTCGTCTCAGAGGAAAAAAAAACCGGCTGCAAGCAGACTAAATTGTAATAGACGTAAAAAATCCATTCAGAGACGCGCTGGTATCAGGCACAATTCTGTCATTTCAAGTAAACAAATTGCGCTTGTATTGACACTAGACTTACTATCTGGTAGGAGTGGTCTCAGTATTTTCAGAATAAGCCAGGTGAGCGTCTAAAAGAAACAGACGCTGCATCAAAACAGAAGTCTTTTATCATAAATGTTTATTATTATAGCTTTGTTGATTATTTAACTTGAAGATATTAGCTTTATGTAGCTACTCTTAAATTCAAGGGTGCGCTTGTCAAAACTATTAGCGCAACTTACACAGCGTTACTGCACGATACCGTCTGATATAGTCAAGTAATTCATAGAAGACAAAATGACAAAAGACAAAAATGTTGCAGTTTTTATCTATAATATCATGAATTGAAGCCGCACTTACGCACTTACCATTTATTAATGACAGCCGAGGTGGCCTCTGTTATAAGCCTAGTGGTTTCTTGAGGTCTCCTCGCCATTATTGTAAATTTTATTACTCCTTCTATTTTTATTTAATAAGGCAAATAAATGATGATAATACTTCTTTGCTTCTTTCACAGAGACTTAGTTATCGCTAACACAAACAACCCGAGTTTTTCAGAAGGAAACGAGCTGTACACTGAAGTCCAAGACACGGAGGACCAAAATAAGGAGAAACAGAAACCTTACATAGACCAAAGGACTGAAAACCCATTGTACGGGGATGCTGATGCTGTATTTAACCCCATTTATGACAGGTATGTTTCCTTACATACAAAATTTGGAACAAAAATAAATTTCAACTTTTCGTCTTAAGAACTCTCGTGCCCCGGCTGAGATTAACCGACTGGGATTACTATTGGCTAAACACTAATTCTACAATACGGACTGAACAATTAAGTTAGTTCGATTCAGTAACATATTTTTCTTTTTCATTGCAGCTCCACCTAAAGGAACGATGCGAAAGGCAAATCTATGAAGAAAAATATTCTTTGTCGTACATCCCCTACCGTTAGGATTATAGTATTCAAAGTGTGTCATTTAAACCTATAAAAAGGACATAGGCTGAGAAATTTAAGTCACAAGCTTTCAAAAGTAACGTAGGGTAATGGCAGACTCCAAAGTAGTTTGATGACATTGAAAGGATTGTCTTGCCTGGCGTTATGATTTTTGTCTTGGTAGACCGTTAGTTTGATATAACATATAATTTTTGCAGCAGTATAGACAAATTTTCTACCCATGGCCGATTGGAATGGAGAGATTTCCACTGTACATCAATTTGCGTTAAATAAATTAGTATTTCATGTTAAATTTCATATGATAATAATGATGATGACAATGACGACGACGACGGTGACGTTGGCGTCGGCGGTGATGATGATGATGATGATGATGGCACTTTATCTTATAGATTCCATACTAATGTGGGGTACCAGTTAATGCTAGTCATTGAAAAGTATAAAAAAAAAGACATAGCTAGAACTATAGTACAAGGCATATGTTGGCACAATGCCATCGATGAAACTTCAGTTGCGGAAACAAAGCCTGAAAAAATTCAGGCTTGTCCATGATTCAAATCCATGGCCTCTGCCATACCGGGGCCAGTTGTCGTAACGCTATCTGACAAGAATATAATGAACTCAAAAACTTCCTTCTCCCAAAGAACTGAAAGTTCTCATTTCTTTATGTCCTTTTGACTAGACCCTCATCTGATTTCTTAGCCACTACGCATGTTCCTACGCATGTCTTCTGATTGTTTGTTATTCAAGTTCGCGCTCACTTATAAACCACTGGACCATAAAGATGGCGAACCTTCAAGGCGTGCGAGCATGCAATGCGTCAGGATTGACTTTATCCCGACCCTTTACCGCCCTTGATAATGCCAGGTTTTTAGGAAATCAAGAAACAGCAATTTTTGTTACGAAGGTCCCTTATTCGTTTTTGGCCGCTTGTCCCTCAAAACAACG
Source organism: Platygyra sinensis (assembly GCA_019787425.1). NCBI lineage: Eukaryota > Metazoa > Cnidaria > Anthozoa > Scleractinia > Merulinidae > Platygyra > Platygyra sinensis. The sequence goes on along the minus strand of JAHPZR010009696.1, from coordinate 360 downwards.
GTGTAACCATGCTGCAGTATTCGTCTAATGGTTTTTAAGTGCTTTTGTGTTTGAACTGCTCAAAGAGTGCGCCTAAATGAAAATTACAGACAATGAACCGAGGATGACGATTAAATATTGGGTACTGAGATGTATAGACTGTAGTTTCCCCTTTGCAAGAGGACATACTGTTCGTGTTAAAACGTATCGCCCCAAAACTCCTGTAGTGGAGGTTGTTCGTCAATGCAATGAATTATTAACTGATGTCCTGATTGATTTTGATTGGACACTAACTTAGTAGATTAAGCCACGTGAGTCAGTCAGTTTTCAGTTCAGACATTTCAGATTCCGAAGATATGTGCATGTTTGCGAACCTGTGGT
>JAHPZR010009694.1:0-17106 GCA_019787425.1 Platygyra sinensis | reverse complement strand
TCTGATGTGAGTCAAGCAGGCTACGGTCAGTGTAGCTATCCACGTCTATTGAACGAAAGTGATCAAGCCCATTGTTCCTTGGTTATGGGAAAGTCCCGCGTCACGCCATTGAAATCTGTGACCATCCCACGCCTAGAGTTGACAGCCGCCGTTGCGTCAGTCAGAGTAAGTCAGTGGCTTGGTCATGAGCTTGATTACCAAGATGTTAGCGAATTCTTTTGGACGGATAGTAAGGTATTAATGGGGTATATTAACAACGTGACCAGACGCTTTCATGTTTTCGCAACTAATCGTGTACAGCAGAGCCATGAACACACCCAAGCTCGACAGTGGCAGTATATCGATACACGCTCCAACCCAGCAGATGCTGCGTCCCAAGGTCTGACAGCTAAGCAGCTCTTAGATGATAATTACCGATGGTTCAAAGGCCCCCACTTCCTATGGAACCCTGGTGCCTATCAAGCAGAAATAGAAAACACTCCAGAACCCTTGGATCCGAATGATCCAGAAGTTAAAGTGTCCACCCTTGCAACACAGAGTGAAGAGAGCTTTCCCAATCACTTTGAGACTGCCAGGTTGGATCGATTTTCCAATTGGTTTAAGGTGAGAAGAGCAGTGGCAGTTTGTTTGCGGTTTAAATGCCTATTAAAGGAAATAAGCGTCCAGAAACCCACAGAAGCTCAAAGCAGTAAGTCAGTGGAGGATAGTGCCTCAAGTTATCAACCCGTAAAGATGGAAGAGATTGAAATGGCAATAATTTGCTGTCTTCAACATGAACATTTCAAAGAAGAAATCAAGACTCTGTTCATGCTTCAAATGAACGACGAATTTACTGATAGAAGGAGAGCCAAGCAGCGCAATTTAAACCTTAAGAAGTGTAGCAGTCTTTTTCCTTAGACCCATACTTAGATGCAAATGATATCCTACGTGTTGGTGGCCGACTACGTAGAGCCAATATGCCCGAATTTTCCAAGCATCCAGTCATCCTTCCAAGAGGGTCGCACATCACAGATTTAATTCTGCAATATTGTCACCAAGCAACCAAGCATCAAGGGAGCGGAATGACTCACAATGAAGTCAGACAACGTGGTTACTGGATAATTGGTGGAACATCAGTTGTGGCGAATCTTGTTTCAAAGTGTCTCATCTGCAGGAAGCTGCGTGCTTCGTTTGTGCAGCAAAAGTTAGCTGACCTTCCAGAAGATCGCGTAGAACCTGCCCCGCCGTTTACGTACAGTGCATTCGACTACTTTGGTCCGTTTCTACTAAGGGAAGGTCGTAAGGAGATCAACAGATACGGTGTTTTGTTCACATGTATGGCGTCCCGTGCCATCCATATAGAGACCGCGAACACACTAGAAACCGACTCCTTTATCAACGCGTTGAGGCGTTTTCAAGCAGAGCGTAGTCCAATACGTCTGCTGAGGTCAGATCGTGGAACGAACTTTGTCGGAGCCCAAAGAGAATTGCAAGAGGCTCTGAGTGAGATGGATGAAGGCAAGATACGCAACACCTTGCTGGAAGAGAACTGCGAATGGGTTTCATTCAAAATGAATCCCCCATGAGCTAGTCACATGGGAGGTTCCTGGGAAAGACAAATTAGGACTGTGAGAAGCGTTCTCGGGTCTCTGTTGGATGAAGCCGGTCACCAGCTAGACGATGAAAGCTTCCGTACACTGTTGAAGGAAGTCCAGGCAGTGGTGAATTCCAGACCCCTGGCTTTGAACGACATGTCTTCCCCTGATTCACCAGAACCCCTAACGCGAAACCACTTGTTGACCATGAAGAGCAAGGTACTAATGCCACCTCCAGGTGTCTTTCTAAGAGAAGATCTCTACCTTCGCAGAAGATGGAGAAGAGTTCAGCATCTAGCGAACGTATTTTGGGATAGATGGAGGAAAGAGCTCCTTCATACACTTCAACTTCACAAGAAGTGGATCAAACCCCAACGCAACATGGCAGTGAATGATGTCGTCATGGTAAAGGATGAAAACGTCCCTAGAAATGCATGGAGGCTAGCAAGAGTTGAAGAAGTATTCTCAAGCCACGATGGTCTTGTAAGAAAGGTTAAACTTGCTATGGCCACTCGTACTCTTGACAAGCAATGACGGAGAACTAATGAAGTGCAATACCTGGATCGACCTGTCCACAAACTTGTTCTCAGACTTGTTCTCAGACTTGTTCAAACTTGTTTAGCAGACCGGGAATTCCCCGGCGAGGAGCCAAACTGCGGAGACAAGCATTGATTGAAGGAGCAGTATTATCTGGAGGAACGCCGCCGACTGAGGCAGCAAGATTGTTTATTGCGGACATTTACTTGTCTTTTAGGAACTCATAACTTTGTTGTTGCCGTTTTATCTTAGGGATATATTATTATTTTTATGCTTTGAAAGCTGTCAGAACATTCGACGTTATAAGGACAGTGAATTCCCACTGTGGGGAGCCATGTGACTGTAGCCAGTCCAGTCCGCGCGCGGTTATGTTTCGCGCCATTTTTGGTCACGTGACCAGTGTGTTTTTTGACTCGCGTGGTCGTAAGTTTTTGATGGATTTTACTCTCGTTTAGCGTTCTCCTTTCGTCTTTTTCGTGGTCTTAAGGCTGGACAAGGTACATAGTGCACATTTTATGTCCTAAGTTTGATAAGTTTCTATTTTGAACTTTATTTTCGATTCGATTGTCATGTGTCTTATGTAGCGTCATACGACAAACATTCGCATCGAGCCATTGTTATTATTTTTGCATTTATTTTAGTTTTACGGCTTCCGTTCGAAGTCAGTAAAGTCACCAGCCATAACTGCAGAGGTTTGTTTGATCTATGTAGTTACAGAAGTCTTTCATATATTTTGAATCCTGGGTAACATTGAAGAAGGTAATCGAATCATCAAAAAGTTAAAAAATTTCCACATTTCTTTCAGTTAACGAACCAAAAAATTTGGCCGTTACATCGAAAATCCCCGATGTATGACGTGACGTCACACTGGCAGTTATGACTAAATCACCGATTTGCCTGGAGACACCCCCTCCGTCCTTTATTGGACACTTAGCTTATGAGAAAACAAGGTTTCCAAAAGGTGACTTGAATAAATGGAAGCAGGTTACATTCTGGAATCCCGGGTATTTTCCTATGTGTAAATCCCAGGTAGTTTCCGTGTAGTAATTCATTAACAACCTGGGTTTTACGCCATCATCAAGGAACTATCAATTAACAAGTAAGGAGACGCACATGGGACTGGATTGGTCAGTCATGCTGAAAGAAGACCATCTGACATTGCCCGCCACGCGCTCTGTTGGAATTTACAAAAAGCATATCACGTGCCTCAAGGAGGGAAGATCCGAATGAGACCCAGCAGCCACTGAATTCTTCCTGGGGCCGGTGAGAAAAAAACTGCCAGAAACGGAGACAGACGATGTCAAAGGGTTTAACATGGGGGGGGGGGGGGGGGGGAGTTATCTTGCTGGGTGGAAAATATGTGTTAGTTAGGTCGCTGGAAAAAATGGGTTTTGAAAGCTTTACAGAAAATAATTATATTTTATAGTTACCAGTGCAGTTTTGTCCATCTTTGTAAAATCCCTCTTTGCAAGTGCAGACGTAAGATCCTTGGGTATTCTCACAAACTGTGTTGACGTCACAATCAGGTCGATTTGCGATGTCACACTCATCTATATCTAAAAGAACGGAGATGAATTTCCATTTAAGGTCCCGGTAAATGAAAATTTTAGTACATTGCTCGATTTTGTTTTTCTTTTTTATTATTATTATTATTATTTTTGGCATGAGTGGGCCCTAAATTTTATTTTGGCAGAAAAACAAAATCAGAAAGTGCTTTTTTACCCTTCTAAAATGAGCCTTTTCTGTTTCCCGCCATAAATTTCGCGCGAAAAGGGATTGAGAGCTTCTGTCTATTACGTAACAAAACACTCAAGTGTCGTATTTCAAGAGCGCGGGCTGGCGTAGCTCGATAATTCAAAACATTCTGCTCTCTTCGAAAACTTACTCTTGTCGTGAAGATCTCGACAAAGCAAAATAAACGGCAAATCTATAAACGCCACGAACCGTAGGAGTCGTGTTTGGCCTGCGTATTTTATTCACCATCATTGCGAAAAAATAAACGGCAAATGTATAAATGCCACGAACCGTGGGAGTTGTGTTTGGCCTGTCTATTTTCTGATTTTATTCACGATTATTGCGAAACTGAGGATCGAAACCATGGTCTTGCCTGAACTAAGCCGAACAATGGCATATACAACACGCAACACAGTCATCAGACTTGCGCGCAAAGAGTTAAATTTAAATCCTGTGGTACTAGAACTATCTAAGGAGAAAGAAACCTATACATCGAGCTCCAGAAACATAAGCTCGATCAGATAATGCCAGAAAAACATGAGAATGTCTCCGGACAAAATGTATAGCTTTCTCGAAGTAAAGCTACGGCGTCTCCGAAGAAAAACGTAAGATTGATCGGAGGGCAAATATGATAACCCGCGACAAGAATCTATCTACTGTACTTGCAAAAACAGTTCTAAAAATAGCCGGGCCCGGGGTTACAATTTAGAATGCAAGTTAGCAACACATTCACAATAAACGTCACATTTTGGCCCTCAAAAGCAAATACTTGGAGACTTCAAACATATCTTGCAATAGAAATGAGCCAAAACGATACTCTAAGACATCTTTCCTGTTTTTTTTTTCTTAATTTTACTTTATCTTTTTCTCTTTTTTTCCTTTTATATTCCGTTTCTTTTTCTTTCTTTTTTTAACTTTATCTATTTAGTTTTTAAAATATTCTTACTGGAATAATATACGGAAAAAAAATAAATAAATAAATAAAAGTAAAAAAAAAAAAAAAAAAAAAAATAATAATAATAAGAGCGTGTTGTTTAAAAAAAAAAAAAAAAATTACACGTGGCCCATGAGGGCCATAGGCCCATAGAGGCCATAGCCCATCAGACATTTCGACTTTAGATATCCTACAATACACAGACGGTAAATTTCGCAGGAAAGACAAAATGGCTGCGAGAGTCAATTGGCAAGAAGATAAGAATTTTAGAGATGATTTGGTCAAATATGTGAGGCAAAATTTGTGCCGAAAGGAGATTTTAGACTTAATTCAAATCAAGTAACCTATATATGCATGGAGCCCTCGTACTTTCACTCGTCGACTCCAATATTTCCGCATCCAGTTTACGGACTATAGCGTGAATATTGACGATGTACGCGAAGCTGTTGAGGAAGCTAGAGATGAACGGTCCTGAGAGTCTACTCGGCTGCACAGCTTTGTATCAGAAAATCCGTAAAGTTCATGGCTTGAGCGTGCCCAGAAATCTAGAATATGCCATGATGATCGAGGTGAACCCACAAGGACTCATTATTTATATTATGTCGTTTTATCTGAGTTTTTTATTACCTTATTTATTATTAAGCACTTAATAACTGGCCACAAGGGAACATTGAGGTCGAGGGGAAACAAAACTCACTGTTTCCCGAGGGGCCAGTCATTAAGTGTTTTGCAATACCTCCCCACTCAAAAATAGAAAAAGCTCCGAAAAAATGATTTGCTTGACGCCATTGCATACACTGGCTGCACTCGCAAAATTGAGCGGCTGCCAAAACCAAACTGTCCTATCGAAAAATCACGATAACAGTTTTTTTCGTCGCAGCTAACAAAAAATATAGACAGTACTAAAGTTGCTTTGGCGTCTTCTAATGCTTAAATCAAGCATTTTGAGTTTGATTTGATCAGGAACAGCATATTTTGTTGTAAATGACACAAATACTTTCCTACCTGGCGACGACAAGCGAGTTGACGACCGTGGGCAACCCATTTTTGGCGCCAAACCAAAAGCTTGGAGACACAAAACGTTCATATTTTCCCTTTTGTTAATCTGCATGATATGTTTTTGCGACTATAAATCCCTTTTCTTGATAATGAATGCCGTCTCTAATGAGAAACGATGTCCTACTTCAATGGCTTTTTAACATCAGGTCGACTGGTACACAAATTTCCTGCGGTTTCAAGGTGCACAACGTGATCACGTGCGAGTCCAAAGTTCAAGTTGTTGTTTCCCGAGGGAGTAAGTGAGTTTTATTCGCCCTAGGGGGTTAGAGAGATTTAACCCACGGCACGTGACGCGTTCTCCTCCAATCGGAGAACGTATTTGAGCTGGGAGGTATAACAAGTTATTTTATCCTACGTTTTATGTAAATTATTTATTATTCTGTAATTATTCCTCCTAGTATAGTCATTACTGTTTTAGGAGTACTATGATTAAAGATTAAAGTTTAAAGAGGAGGTGTTGAAAAACCTCAAAGGCCACAAAGAAAGAATGCGTTTATATCAAACGTAAGCTAACCCCAACTTTTTAGTTTCTTTATAAGCCTTTAAACTCAAGCAAGACATGTTGAAATAATCCCCCCCTATCTAGGTTAATTAACAATTATTGTACAAGGTTGAGCAAAATATCGTAATTTGTCACTGTCGAGCCATTCTAGTCCCCAGAGCCCACGATCCTTCTGGCTTGCGGCAGGAAAAAAAAAAGAAAAAGATAAAGTAAAATTAAGAAAAAATACAGGAAAGATATCAAAAAACTCTATGGCCCTAATGGGCGACCATAGAGGTGTCACACTCAACGAAGTGACATGCAGATAACAGCGGAAATCACGCAGACCTATGACCTACATACATACATACATACATACATACATACATACATACATACATACATACATACATACATACATACATACATACATACATACATAATTTATTTGATGAAGCAGGTTATAAAAATGGGCAAGTCAAAAGTCCTGATGTGGACCTGCACTATCTAAGTAATACATAAATTAATTAACTATATATAAATAAATAATAATAGTTAAATAAATATTAATGACAATAAATTATGACTAATGACCTCTTAAAAGCTGCCATCGCACGATCTAACGGCTCTATTTTCTCCTTACAACACAATACGAAGTGCCCTTCATAAACAAGAGTGAAGGGACAAAAAGGTCGAAAGACCGAAAAAATAAACGGCAAATGCCACGAACCGTAGGAGTCGTGTTTAGCCTGTCTATTTTATTCCACGCAAACGAACGACCATGACCATGACTAATTCCTCTGTTACTTGCGCGGAAGCTGATTGGCTAGAGTTAATTAAGGTTCAAGTGGGGGACGGAGCTAACCAGCCAAGGGTGGAGCTCGCGCTAAGGCCCGGTTCATACGTCGCATTTCTGCCGTGTCGAATGCAATTGAGACAATAGATAATGAGATGATTTGGTTCATTATCTTTTGCTCGAATTGCGTTTGACATGGCAGAAATGCGACGTATGCACCGGGCCAAACTCTTCAGAGCTGTTTTTCTCTCACTCTCTTTTTGACGCAAAAATCAAAATTCTCCGACCTCCAGTCGGGACAGGTTTTAAGCTATTGCTTTGAAACTTTCAGATCTGATGGATAATGATATAGACTCAAAAAGGGTGTGAGGAATTTTCCGATTTCCCTTTGCAACTCTTTTTCTTTCAGTTTCTTTGCGTAAATCGCACTCCAGATTCGACATTTTAGTTTGAAATGCAATAATTCCGCTAATACGAGACATATACACATTTAACTAACACAATTTTTTAGGTCTTTTATTTGTCAATCAGATGTAATAAAAAGGAAGTGAATATTTAACAACACGAAAGGGCTGGAGCTTCAGCAGCAAACTCGATACCTCCAAGTTCGAGAGCAAAAAACTTAAGCGCCTTTTGAAATTCGATGAAATAAACTATTCTTTAAGTTAATTTAGTCTTTTAGCTTTAATTTGATATACAATTTGAATCAAGCGCACAAAAATCGATCTCGGAGACAAAATATTTCTAAAGAAACAATTCGCAGAGAACATGTAGTTGTTTATATGTCAAGCTAGCTACTGTCTAAATTTGAGGGAAATCGAACAAATTCCCTTTGATTTGAGTAGTGGTATGCGCTCGATCAGGGCTGATTTTATCTCTAACGTCTTCTCAGTCGTTCAGGCGTATTGCGTGACATATCCCGTCGTACCTTAGTCCATATACGGCAGGGGGGGGGGGGGGTGCACGGGATGCGTTTGCACCTCCCCACAGGCCCCAAAGGTCCGCATTTTGATTCTCAATTTCCAAGTTAAGGATTGCGGTCGGTTAAACTGAAGTTTAAAACTTAATACTGAATATTTAAACAAAATCAAAGAACGGGAAAGCAGTAATGTATTTACTGGGAAACTAAAACGAGCTGCACTTTAGTAGCCCGAGCCGTTCAGAACATTTCAATGAGCGCACAAATGTCCGAGCTATCTAATTTGAATAATGAAACTAACGTGTGCAAGCTTTGCACGGGAGTTTAGACGAGCGAGCCAATGACAAGGGAGAGATCTCACGATTTTTGTCACACACGTCTTCTAACGCGTTGGGTAGTATTCTCTATTTCTACGAGCGCATAAACGCCCGAAGATGCAAAGTTAGCGGTTTTTTAGTAATACGTTATGGGTGGGAGAGAACAGGAAAATAGAAAGAGGAAGGCTGCAGCTAAACCTTGCCAGTCTCTCGATACATGGGTCGATAAAGTACTCCGTCAGGACCCATCAGACGCTGCCAATGACAGTACAGTCTGCGATGATAGCCCAGCTGAAACCACGAGATCAGATCAAACTCAGTTAACTACAGTTTTACAGCGAGATATAGATGGTAAATCATACTTATTTTTGCGCGCAAAGTCCACCAGTTTTGATCCCATTATTATGCTCTAAGATTTAGTCGCTATTCCTCAATATGAAACAAACTTGCTTAAAGTGCACCTAACCCCAAAAATTTTTTTCGTTAAACAATAAAGCTTATTTTGTGGAGTAATTAGCCGCAAAAAATTTTTCGATTTGGTTAAATCCTCGAATTTCTATGGCTCGTCAAAGTACGTGAAATAGACCTTTTTCGCTTGTACATTTTGTTTTCCCAATACAGATCATGTGATGATACTCAGGAGATTTGATCTTTTGTTTTGTTCATTAAAAAGGGTACATGTAAGCATGAATATGTCTGCATGTACTCTTTTTTACTGAACAAGACAAAGGATCAAATCTCCTGAGTATCATCACATGATCTGTATTGGGAAAACAAAATGTACAAGCGAAAAAGGTCTATTGCCGCCATTTTGGTCCACGACCGAGTTTAACGGAGAATGGGTCGAGGGCCGGATGTGACGTCAAATCGAGAACACGGTGATTCTGAGATTCGCATATTTACTTGTTTCTGTGGGAAAGGCTGGAAAAGTTGTTCGAAAAAAATGCTAACCAGGTGCGCTGTAGTGTGATGTAGCAACACAACAAACTTACAGGAGGTACTCCGCCTCATGCCATACGGTTTTATGGAGAGATGTCCTGAAGAGAAGAAACGTACAAAGTGATAGCCGTCTAAGAGTTCGGTGATCTGTTCCATAAAGTATTTCAAACCAGATAATCTCGCTCGATGCCTGGGTTTTTCAGAGGGAGGAAGAGATTTTGCTGACTCAGTGACTTAAGCGAGACGAATTTGGAATAACCGTCCATCGATTCATGCAGCCGTTGTTGCATCTGATCTGAGAAACAACAGCAGTCAGTCGGCACAGCCGACAGATAGTTTTGTATTTGCCCACTACTAATCTTAAAACTCCATTTCTGAAGCCATACAGGTTTAATTCCTGGATATTCAGTAACACACTTAAGGTGAACATCCTAGCAACCCATTATCTTCAAAGGAACAAGATCACTCTTCTTTGAGTCTCGACAACAACTTCTAACTCACTTTAATATACGGTATACTAATAACCAACCAATAACAGTGCGCTGATGTTTTGAAGGGACGCAGGACGCTACACAATTTCCACACTACTCCGCAGGAAAGTACACACACATTGTGTCATGCCTGGATAATCCATTTTGGGTCCTACGTTGCAACGAATGAAGTTAAAATAATGTCTGAGACATTATTTTAACTTCATTCGTTGCAACGTAGGACCCAAAATGGATTATCCAGGCATGACACAATGTGTGTGTACTTTCCTGCGGAGTAGTGTGGAAATTGTGTAGCGTCCTGCGTCCCTTCAAAACATCAGCGCACTGTTATTGGTTGGTTATTAGTATACCGTAAATTAAAGTGAGTTAGAAGGTTGTTTCGAGACTCAAAGAAGAGTGATCTTGTTCCTTTGAAGATAATGGGTTGCTAGGATGTTCACCTAAAGTGTGTTACTGAATATCCAGGAATTAAACCTGTATGGCTTCAGAAATGGAGTTTTAAGATTAGTAGTGGGCAAATACAAAACTATCTGTCGGCTGTGCCGACTGACTGCTGTTGTTTCTCAGATCAGATGCAACAACGGCTGCATGAATCGATGGACGGTTATTCCAAATTCGTCTCGCTTAAGTCACTGAGTCAGCAAAATCTCTTCCTCCCTCTGAAAAACCCAGGCATCGAGCGAGATTATCTGGTTTGAAATACTTTATGGAACAGATCACCGAACTCTTAGACGGCTATCACTTTGTACGTTTCTTCTCTTCAGGACATCTCTCCATAAAACCGTATGGCATGAGGCGGAGTACCTCCTGTAAGTTTGTTGTGTTGCTACATCACACTACAGCGCACCTGGTTAGCATTTTTTTCGAACAACTTTTCCAGCCTTTCCCACAGAAACAAGTAAATATGCGAATCTCAGAATCACCGTGTTCTCGATTTGACGTCACATCCGGCCCTCGACCCATTCTCCGTTAAACTCGGTCGTGGACCAAAATGGCGGCAATAGACCTTTTTCGCTTGTACATTTTGTTTTCCCAATACAGATCATGTGATGATACTCAGGAGATTTGATCCTTTGTCTTGTTCAGTAAAAAAGAGTACATGCAGACATATTCATGCTTACATGTACCCTTTTTAATGAACAAAACAAAAGATCAAATCTCCTGAGTATCATCACATGATCTGTATTGGGAAAACAAAATGTACAAGCGAAAAAGGTCTATTTCACGTACTTTGACGAGCCATAGAAATTCGAGGATTTAACCAAATCGAAAAATTTTTTGCGGCTAATTACTCCACAAAATAAGCTTTATTGTTTAACGAAAAAAATTTTTGGGGTTAGGTGCACTTTAAGCAAGTTTGTTTCATATTGAGGAATAGCGACTAAATCTTAGAGCATAATAATGGGATCAAAACTGGTGGACTTTGCGCGCAAAAATAAGTATGATTTACCATCTATATCTCGCTGTAAAACTGTAGTTAACTGAGTTTGATCTGATCTCGTGGTTTCAGCTGGGCTATCATCGCAGACTGTACTGTCATTGGCAGCGTCTGATGGGTCCTGACGGAGTACTTTATCGACCCATGTATCGAGAGACTGGCAAGGTTTAGCTGCAGCCTTCCTCTTTCTATTTTCCTGTTCTCTCCCACCCATAACGTATTACTAAAAAACCGCTAACTTTGCATCTTCGGGCGTTTATGCGCTCGTAGAAATAGAGAATACTACCCAACGCGTTAGAAGACGTGTGTGACAAAAATCGTGAGATCTCTCCCTTGTCATTGGCTCGCTCGTCTAAACTCCCGTGCAAAGCTTGCACACGTTAGTTTCATTATTCAAATTAGATAGCTCGGACATTTGTGCGCTCATTGAAATGTTCTGAACGGCTCGGGCTACTAAAGTGCAGCTCGTTTTAGTTTCCCAGTAAATACATTACTGCTTTCCCGTTCTTTGATTTTGTTTAAATATTCAGTATTAAGTTTTAAACTTCAGTTTAACCGACCGCAATCCTTAACTTGGAAATTGAGAATCAAAATGCGGACCTTTGGGGCCTGTGGGGAGGTGCAAACGCATCCCGTGCACCCCCCCCCCCCCCTGCCGTATATGGACTAAGGTACGACGGGATATGTCACGCAATACGCCTGAACGACTGAGAAGACGTTAGAGATAAAATCAGCCCTGATCGAGCGCATACCACTACTCAAATCAAAGGGAATTTGTTCGATTTCCCTCAAATTTAGACAGTAGCTAGCTTGACATATAAACAACTACATGTTCTCTGCGAATTGTTTCTTTAGAAATATTTTGTCTCCGAGATCGATTTTTGTGCGCTTGATTCAAATTGTATATCAAATTAAAGCTAAAAGACTAAATTAACTTAAAGAATAGTTTATTTCATCGAATTTCAAAAGGCGCTTAAGTTTTTTGCTCTCGAACTTGGAGGTATCGAGTTTGCTGCTGAAGCTCCAGCCCTTTCGTGTTGTTAAATATTCACTTCCTTTTTATTACATCTGATTGACAAATAAAAGACCTAAAAAATTGTGTTAGTTAAATGTGTATATGTCTCGTATTAGCGGAATTATTGCATTTCAAACTAAAATGTCGAATCTGGAGTGCGATTTACGCAAAGAAACTGAAAGAAAAAGAGTTGCAAAGGGAAATCGGAAAATTCCTCACACCCTTTTTGAGTCTATATCATTATCCATCAGATCTGAAAGTTTCAAAGCAATAGCTTAAAACCTGTCCCGACTGGAGGTCGGAGAATTTTGATTTTTGCGTCAAAAAGAGAGTGAGAGAAAAACAGCTCTGAAGAGTTTGGCCCGGTGCATACGTCGCATTTCTGCCATGTCAAACGCAATTCGAGCAAAAGATAATGAACCAAATCATCTCATTATCTATTGTCTCAATTGCATTCGACACGGCAGAAATGCGACGTATGAACCGGGCCTTAGCGCGAGCTCCACCCTTGGCTGGTTAGCTCCGTCCCCCACTTGAACCTTAATTAACTCTAGCCAATCAGCTTCCGCGCAAGTAACAGAGGAATTAGTCATGGTCATGGTCGTTCGTTTGCGTGGAATAAAATAGACAGGCTAAACACGACTCCTACGGTTCGTGGCATTTGCCGTTTATTTTTTCGGTCTTTCGACCTTTTTGTCCCTTCACTCTTGTTTATGAAGGGCACTTCGTATTGTGTTGTAAGGAGAAAATAGAGCCGTTAGATCGTGCGATGGCAGCTTTTAAGAGGTCATTAGTCATAATTTATTGTCATTAATATTTATTTAACTATTATTATTTATTTATATATAGTTAATTAATTTATGTATTACTTAGATAGTGCAGGTCCACATCAGGACTTTTGACTTGCCCATTTTTATAACCTGCTTCATCAAATAAATTATGTATGTATGTATGTATGTATGTATGTATGTATGTATGTATGTATGTATGTATGTATGTATGTATGTATGTATGTATGTATGTAGGTCATAGGTCTGCGTGATTTCCGCTGTTATCTGCATGTCACTTCGTTGAGTGTGACACCTCTATGGTCGCCCATTAGGGCCATAGAGTTTTTTGATATCTTTCCTGTATTTTTTCTTAATTTTACTTTATCTTTTTCTTTTTTTTTTCCTGCCGCAAGCCAGAAGGATCGTGGGCTCTGGGGACTAGAATGGCTCGACAGTGACAAATTACGATATTTTGCTCAACCTTGTACAATAATTGTTAATTAACCTAGATAGGGGGGGATTATTTCAACATGTCTTGCTTGAGTTTAAAGGCTTATAAAGAAACTAAAAAGTTGGGGTTAGCTTACGTTTGATATAAACGCATTCTTTCTTTGTGGCCTTTGAGGTTTTTCAACACCTCCTCTTTAAACTTTAATCTTTAATCATAGTACTCCTAAAACAGTAATGACTATACTAGGAGGAATAATTACAGAATAATAAATAATTTACATAAAACGTAGGATAAAATAACTTGTTATACCTCCCAGCTCAAATACGTTCTCCGATTGGAGGAGAACGCGTCACGTGCCGTGGGTTAAATCTCTCTAACCCCCTAGGGCGAATAAAACTCACTTACTCCCTCGGGAAACAACAACTTGAACTTTGGACTCGCACGTGATCACGTTGTGCACCTTGAAACCGCAGGAAATTTGTGTACCAGTCGACCTGATGTTAAAAAGCCATTGAAGTAGGACATCGTTTCTCATTAGAGACGGCATTCATTATCAAGAAAAGGGATTTATAGTCGCAAAAACATATCATGCAGATTAACAAAAGGGAAAATATGAACGTTTTGTGTCTCCAAGCTTTTGGTTTGGCGCCAAAAATGGGTTGCCCACGGTCGTCAACTCGCTTGTCGTCGCCAGGTAGGAAAGTATTTGTGTCATTTACAACAAAATATGCTGTTCCTGATCAAATCAAACTCAAAATGCTTGATTTAAGCATTAGAAGACGCCAAAGCAACTTTAGTACTGTCTATATTTTTTGTTAGCTGCGACGAAAAAAACTGTTATCGTGATTTTTCGATAGGACAGTTTGGTTTTGGCAGCCGCTCAATTTTGCGAGTGCAGCCAGTGTATGCAATGGCGTCAAGCAAATCATTTTTTCGGAGCTTTTTCTATTTTTGAGTGGGGAGGTATTGCAAAACACTTAATGACTGGCCCCTCGGGAAACAGTGAGTTTTGTTTCCCCTCGACCTCAATGTTCCCTTGTGGCCAGTTATTAAGTGCTTAATAATAAATAAGGTAATAAAAAACTCAGATAAAACGACATAATATAAATAATGAGTCCTTGTGGGTTCACCTCGATCATCATGGCATATTCTAGATTTCTGGGCACGCTCAAGCCATGAACTTTACGGATTTTCTGATACAAAGCTGTGCAGCCGAGTAGACTCTCAGGACCGTTCATCTCTAGCTTCCTCAACAGCTTCGCGTACATCGTCAATATTCACGCTATAGTCCGTAAACTGGATGCGGAAATATTGGAGTCGACGAGTGAAAGTACGAGGGCTCCATGCATATATAGGTTACTTGATTTGAATTAAGTCTAAAATCTCCTTTCGGCACAAATTTTGCCTCACATATTTGACCAAATCATCTCTAAAATTCTTATCTTCTTGCCAATTGACTCTCGCAGCCATTTTGTCTTTCCTGCGAAATTTACCGTCTGTGTATTGTAGGATATCTAAAGTCGAAATGTCTGATGGGCTATGGCCTCTATGGGCCTATGGCCCTCATGGGCCACGTGTAATTTTTTTTTTTTTTTTTAAACAACACGCTCTTATTATTATTATTTTTTTTTTTTTTTTTTTTTTTACTTTTATTTATTTATTTATTTTTTTTCCGTATATTATTCCAGTAAGAATATTTTAAAAACTAAATAGATAAAGTTAAAAAAAGAAAGAAAAAGAAACGGAATATAAAAGGAAAAAAAGAGAAAAAGATAAAGTAAAATTAAGAAAAAAAAAACAGGAAAGATGTCTTAGAGTATCGTTTTGGCTCATTTCTATTGCAAGATATGTTTGAAGTCTCCAAGTATTTGCTTTTGAGGGCCAAAATGTGACGTTTATTGTGAATGTGTTGCTAACTTGCATTCTAAATTGTAACCCCGGGCCCGGCTATTTTTAGAACTGTTTTTGCAAGTACAGTAGATAGATTCTTGTCGCGGGTTATCATATTTGCCCTCCGATCAATCTTACGTTTTTCTTCGGAGACGCCGTAGCTTTACTTCGAGAAAGCTATACATTTTGTCCGGAGACATTCTCATGTTTTTCTGGCATTATCTGATCGAGCTTATGTTTCTGGAGCTCGATGTATAGGTTTCTTTCTCCTTAGATAGTTCTAGTACCACAGGATTTAAATTTAACTCTTTGCGCGCAAGTCTGATGACTGTGTTGCGTGTTGTATATGCCATTGTTCGGCTTAGTTCAGGCAAGACCATGGTTTCGATCCTCAGTTTCGCAATAATCGTGAATAAAATCAGAAAATAGACAGGCCAAACACAACTCCCACGGTTCGTGGCATTTATACATTTGCCGTTTATTTTTTCGCAATGATGGTGAATAAAATACGCAGGCCAAACACGACTCCTACGGTTCGTGGCGTTTATAGATTTGCCGTTTATTTTGCTTTGTCGAGATCTTCACGACAAGAGTAAGTTTTCGAAGAGAGCAGAATGTTTTGAATTATCGAGCTACGCCAGCCCGCGCTCTTGAAATACGACACTTGAGTGTTTTGTTACGTAATAGACAGAAGCTCTCAATCCCTTTTCGCGCGAAATTTATGGCGGGAAACAGAAAAGGCTCATTTTAGAAGGGTAAAAAAGCACTTTCTGATTTTGTTTTTCTGCCAAAATAAAATTTAGGGCCCACTCATGCCAAAAATAATAATAATAATAATAAAAAAGAAAAACAAAATCGAGCAATGTACTAAAATTTTCATTTACCGGGACCTTAAATGGAAATTCATCTCCGTTCTTTTAGATATAGATGAGTGTGACATCGCAAATCGACCTGATTGTGACGTCAACACAGTTTGTGAGAATACCCAAGGATCTTACGTCTGCACTTGCAAAGAGGGATTTTACAAAGATGGACAAAACTGCACTGGTAACTATAAAATATAATTATTTTCTGTAAAGCTTTCAAAACCCATTTTTTCCAGCGACCTAACTAACACATATTTTCCACCCAGCAAGATAACTCCCCCCCCCCCCCCCCCCATGTTAAACCCTTTGACATCGTCTGTCTCCGTTTCTGGCAGTTTTTTTCTCACCGGCCCCAGGAAGAATTCAGTGGCTGCTGGGTCTCATTCGGATCTTCCCTCCTTGAGGCACGTGATATGCTTTTTGTAAATTCCAACAGAGCGCGTGGCGGGCAATGTCAGATGGTCTTCTTTCAGCATGACTGACCAATCCAGTCCCATGTGCGTCTCCTTACTTGTTAATTGATAGTTCCTTGATGATGGCGTAAAACCCAGGTTGTTAATGAATTACTACACGGAAACTACCTGGGATTTACACATAGGAAAATACCCGGGATTCCAGAATGTAACCTGCTTCCATTTATTCAAGTCACCTTTTGGAAACCTTGTTTTCTCATAAGCTAAGTGTCCAATAAAGGACGGAGGGGGTGTCTCCAGGCAAATCGGTGATTTAGTCATAACTGCCAGTGTGACGTCACGTCATACATCGGGGATTTTCGATGTAACGGCCAAATTTTTTGGTTCGTTAACTGAAAGAAATGTGGAAATTTTTTAACTTTTTGATGATTCGATTACCTTCTTCAATGTTACCCAGGATTCAAAATATATGAAAGACTTCT
>JAHPZR010009693.1:0-2500 GCA_019787425.1 Platygyra sinensis | reverse complement strand
TCTTGCGGCTGCAAGGCGCGTGAAACTATGGTCGCTAAATGCGAACTTATTCTTTAAGGAACCTCACAAGTTGACTAAATTTGCTTAATAGGTCCATCCAAACCATATTTGGCAGAGAACTTTTCCCTTCAAAGCTCTAATTACAATATTTTGGGACTTGCAGCCACTTTGATCTTCTTCGCTAACGAAGCACGATTTACTCAGATTTAGGTGTTCTTCCGGGCATGTTATTTCCAAAACGAAGTCGGTGACCCCCCATTTTTTTTACATTTCTGACATCGCTAACTCATGATCTTTCAATGGTAGAATTTTCAGAAAAAAAATCAATGTTAGAAAAATTTCGCGCGAACGTCCTTAAGGCTAATTCTAGCTGATTTAATGACATATGTAACAAAGATCTATCAAATAGGCCTATGTATGCTGTGTTTAAACACACACAACTTAGATATGATTCTTCAGATTAACTATATCCCGATAGTAATGAATCTGGGCAAAATCGCCGCGAATGACTGGAAATCCTAGAAATGCTATGGTCTGTGATACGCCTTATCTTCAAAACGAATTCGGTGACCCCCGATTTTCTTTTACGTTTTTAATCTAAACTTATCATTTTCTAGCTGCAGACAAAGTTTTAAAAAAATCTGTGCGTGGGAAGTTTTTGGGCGCGAACGTCCTTAATCACGTGTTTTAAGAATTGTAAGTGAGTGCGCCATGGCCGTATTTGTAATGTTTTGGCCCCAAATAAGAATTAAAGTCTAGCTTTAATTAGCGAAAGATGTTTTGTCTCGATATTTCTTTGACCAACTAGTTGGACTTTACTAATTAACAATTATTCCTCTCGCCTCATGGCCTCTGAGTCAATAGCCCATTCGGGCTCGAGGAATAATTGTTAAATGTTCTTTACACAAGGAATTTGGAAAAAATGTCGTTCTTGTCCTGGCTTTCAATTTAATTGTTTCGCTGCTTTTCTCTGTTCGAGACACAAGGAAGCAAACCAAGAAAGAATAAACAAAAATTACTATTAGTTAAAAAATTATGGCCTCTTGTTCAAGAGTCATGACAATTCTATCAGTGCAGGTATAGAGATATGTCCAGGATCAAACGCTATTGAAATTCAAATTCCTTATGATAAGCATCACAAAGTGTAACCATTGGTAAAATGTCACCAAACATACACGCAAGTCTCTCAAAGATAAAGTAAAATGTCAAATACCCCTGCCAAATATGAAGTACTAATTAAACAATATTTGCGTTAATCCTGGACATAATTGCAAACACAGTTCGTGCTATGATAACAATGTGAAAATAATGAAGGCGAGGTGAGAAATTAGTTCGAAAACAGGTTATTCGCTAAAATCGTAAACTACGAGTAGCGTGAACCAATGAGCTAGTGCATTTTTCAATCTAAAAGTAAATTTTTAGTAGGAGCTATTACCACAATGGTGTAAGGTTAGTAAAAAATAGTAAACAGTTAATGTTTATTTGGTTTTTCAATTTTAGCTTAAGACATGACTGATGATGATCATGAAGATGATGATAAGTCGGAGGCGGATGCTGATGAAGATCATCATTATAATCATCATCACCATAATAATAATAATAATAATAATAATAATAATAATAATAATAATAATAATAATAATAATTGCTTAAATCTCAATGCTATATTGCCAGCCTCAGGGGTTCTGCTAATTAAAGACAGTGAGAAATAAAATGAAATCAGAACATAAAAACCAAACGTTGGTTTTTAACAAGAGGGAAAACCGAAGTACCCGGGGAAAACCGTGGTAGCAAGGGAAACCCCAAAGTACCCAGAAGAAACCTCTCAGAGCAGAGCAGGGAACGAACAAACACAGCCCAGATATGACGTAAGACCGAGAATCAAACCCGGGTCACATTTGTGAGTAGCTACAAAGAAAACTAATTACTTTCGGAACTGCAAAAGATAGTTGTCCCCAAGGTTTGTAAGGAAATGTTTGGGTGTTTATATATATTAATTGCGAACTTCACATTATATTTTTTTAACTTTATGAAATCTTAACTATTATTTATTTCTCCACATTTAACTTCTCTTTTAAGAAATATTATCTTCTCCCAAATATATCCAAAAATAATCTTAAGATTTACGAACACCCCGGCCTAAAAATTGTTTCGTACAGTAAGCAGAGCGTTTTTGCATTGCTTGAAACGCGAAAGAGATATTTCCCTTAAACCGATTTCAAGCGTTGTGAAATCGGCTTCAGGTTTTTCCCTGCCTTAAGATGTGAAGGGCGGGCCTGAAATTAATGAGATGACATTTTTTTCGTCCTCCGGGATCTTCCTGTCTCAAGGGATGGTAGTACCCCTAACTAGGTAGGTGTGAAATA
Source organism: Platygyra sinensis (assembly GCA_019787425.1). Lineage (NCBI taxonomy): Eukaryota > Metazoa > Cnidaria > Anthozoa > Scleractinia > Merulinidae > Platygyra > Platygyra sinensis. Next base: position 134 of record JAHPZR010009693.1, on the reverse strand, counting down.
CGAGAACTGAAGTGCGAAAAGCCATTAATACAGGTATTTTGCTCCTGTCATAAAATAACAGACATTATAAAAAAAAATAACTTTATTTATAGAGGGTACTGCAATTGACAAAATGAGTATTTTTTTGCAAGATC
>JAHPZR010009692.1:25000-35191 GCA_019787425.1 Platygyra sinensis | reverse complement strand
AAACAGAGGCACAAGAGATCTCTGAAATGGCCTATTGCACCACTACAATAATAATACTACATGAATCACATAGACATAAAAAAGACTTTAAAATAAACATGAAACAGGCTTAAAATAGCTTTAAAATAGACATAAAATAGGGTTAAAATAGTATTACAATAGCCTTTTAACAGGGTTTATAATAGCTATAAAATAGGGCACATGAGAGCCACATTTAGCCATTAAACAATGAGATTTATGAAATTGCAAAATTATGTGCCATATGAAATAAATATAAAGCCAGGTCAGAAGCCCAGAATTATAAAAAAAACCGTGACATTAAATCAAGAAGCAAATAAAAATTTAAACAACACGAGCACCAAAAGACAATGACTCGCCAACATTAACCTCCCAATATTTTAACACTTGATGAAAATCACTAAGATTTTTTGCCCAGTATCCAAGGGAAGAGCCCACACAAGATTAAAGACCAGCTGGAACATGTTGTTTCTGTTCATGATTTATTTTATTTGCTAAAATCGAAGGGTTTCTTTGTGTCATACAGAATTTTTCTTGTACTAACATCTTTGTTCAAAATTCAAAGTTTCAAGTTTCGCACTCAAGTCAAGACTACTCCACTGCATTTCCATGCAGTCCAACAGATTATAATTGAAATATATTTAAGTCTTATATGGTGAAAGTATCATTGCCCATGTTGTCATTGTTTTTCACTTAGCTTTATAACCATGTAGTTCCATGTACTTCAAGCTTTTCTACTTCAATAACTAGAAAAGATAGGCACACAACAATTACATGTAAGCGACATGTGATCAAAATCATATCATAAGTTCGTGTTCTGTTTCCACTTTGAAATTCCCTGATGGTAACTGCTCATAAAAACAGAAACAGGCGTTCAGATCGACTTCTATGACATGCTTTAAACTGTTTTTGGTTTAAGTTATGATTGCAATACAGAAAAGCTGATTAAAGACAAGAAGAAAGACCCAAGAGAGACTAAGAAGGTAGATCCAAAACGGCCAAGATCGAGTTTAGTGATAAGCTTACATTGTAAATATGATTGGAGTACAGATCATCAAAAACACTATTTTAAGTCTAAATCCAGACGCCTAATGATTCTTTATACTTACAATCTCTCATAGAGACAACAGATCCAGATTTTGTGGCTTTCAAACATCTTCAAACTGTCCTCCAAACCTCGTTCAGTGACCGGTTGAAACAAGCGCCTTTCTCAGAACATTGCATCATGGGTTATAGCAAACTCGTCCCCAGGGTCTTATCAACATTCAAATCCAAGATGGCGGTTCATGCGGTCCACCGAAAACTCGGCTTTTTACCGGCTTTTTACCGAATTTAAAGGCCTGACACAGGCTGGAGAGTGTTCAGACATCATTTGAAGAAGAGTATAACTAGTATCCCGAGAAATTATTCTTATAGAGTTAAAACTATCTACTTGTGAGAAGCATGGAAATTATGCATGGTAGTGTTTATGAAGAAGTCTCATGTGGCAAGTGATTGTCATCTCTTTCTCATTCAACCTGTGTGTTCCTTAAGGTACATTAGAATTCAGAATGCATATTTTCTCATGGAAAATTGCTTACCACAAGATTTTTGAACTAAGTTTGATGAAATATTGCCGTCTTATTCAGTTGTCGCTCCAAAATTGAACTTAATTAATCGAGTTTGGTTCTCCTGTATGATACATTAGAGGAACTATGGAGCGAATCTGTTTTTGAACCCTGTCTTTACATTGTAATGTATGAGATTGAGTCAGACCTGTTGTAGATTTGTAATAAACTGTAACAACAATTATAAATGGTTCTAAGGTGTTCTAATTATATCAGCTGACAAGCTGATAACATGCACTACTTTGAACAAGGTAAAGTCATACTTGCTGGAAAATCTGACTAACTCAGCAAGATGCTCATCAAGGATCTTGAGAATCCTAGGAAAGATCCTGTTCACTCTTACCAAGAATCTTTGCAAGATCTTGATAAAATCCTTGAAGATCCTGAAGGATCTTAGCAAAGATCTTTGCAATATCCTTGCAAAGATTCCTCAAAGATCTTTGAAAGATCCTCATATAATCCTTAAGGATCTTGAAGGATCCTAGCAAAGATCCTTTTGGGACCTTACCAAGGATCCTTGTAAGATCTTGATAAAATCCTTGAAGATCCTGAAGGATCTTAGCAAAGATCTTTGAAAGATCCTTGAAAAGATTCCTCAAAGATCTTTCAAAGATCCTCATATAGTCCTTAAGGATCTTGAAGGATCCTAGCAAAGATCCTTTTGGGATCTTGCTAAGGATCTTTGCAAGATCTTGATAAGATCCTTGAAGATCCTGAAGGATCTTAGCAAAGATCTTTGCAAAATCCTTGAAAAGATTCCTCAAAGATCTTTCAAAGATCCTTATGGAATCCTCAAGGATCTTGAAGGATCTTACCAAAGATCCTTTTGGGATCTTACCAAGGATCCTAGCAAGATCTTGATAAGATCCTTGAAGATCCTGAAGGATCTTAGCAAAGATCTTTGAAAGATCCTTGCAAAGATTCCTCAAAGATCTTTGAAAGATCTTCACAGAATCCTCAAGGATCTTAAAGGATCCTAGCAAAGATCCTTGAAAGATCTTTCCATTAAAGATCTTTGAATTTCTTTGAAAGATCTTTAAAGATCTTTTAAGGATCCTTAAAAGATCCTTATCTTTAAGGATCTTTGGCAGGTCCTTGAAGATCTTTTAAGATCCTCAAAGATCCTGTCAGGATTTTCACCAGGGTAACCCTGTGATGTACTAACATCCTATCCATTGGGGAGTAATAGTACTCCTAGTCACTTAACTTGGATAAGCTCCGGCCTGAAGAGCCACTTGGCTGGCATGCAGACTTTACCTTCCTACCTAAGGGCATAATTAGGGTTAGGCTGTGGACTCCTAATAATGCATGTTTTTCAAGATCGTTATAATATCATTGATGTTTTAGCCAAAGTGGCAAAAGCTTAATCTCTTTGATTATTTGTTCCTGTAGTCGACCTCGCATGCCACAAATTTCGGTTCAAAGCTACCATCAACAAAGTCCTTCATAATGCCTTTAACACTGGTCTGATCAACTCCACTGACACCCTCATAAATGACTGTAACCAAAGTAGAGTCAACTGGGTAAAACCAGTGCAAGTAAAGGTCAGAATAACATATTGATAAATGATAGTTTCTTGTTGCATCCAAGATAAAGTTAATATGATTGCTTTTTATGTTTTTGTTTGTCTTATTATGGAAGGAAAGGAAGTCAAACATAAAACTATGCTTTAAAAGGGTAAACATAATTACAGTCCACTTGTATTTCAAAACTGCTAGTTTTCCACTAATATTCTCACAGAAAATTGAAGAAAAAAAGAATATGTTTTGTAGTAGGTTGCACAGAGCATTTTTTGACCCTTCCAAATAAAAAAATAGGGACCCATAATATTTGGGATTTTATCAGATACACATGAAGCATTCATTTAATGACAAAATCATCATTAATTTAGAAAATAATAAAATGTACTGAAGTTAACACCATATCACTATTTAGCTTAATCATGAAATTTGGGTTGCCAAAATATAGTAAAAAAGGCATTTTTTTTTACAAGTGATAAACAGATTGTGTGGTCTTGTATGAAGTATAAACTGCTGACCATCAGTGAGGTGACATCAGTTTGCTCATTCAGGATGTTTGCTTTGTTTTTGTCTTATTTTGTTTCTAATTTTTCAGTCAAACTTGAAATAGTTTTCGGCTTTTTGTGATAATTGAAAAGTACACAAAACTTATGGAATGATAAGAATCTCTTAAATTTTACTCTATTTTCCTTGAAAAATCACTGACAAACATCTCATAAGTACATGTAGCGGTCATACTCACTGGACTAGAAGATAGTGATTTTCACCCATCACCAGTGCTTTTGGAGAACTGTGGCTTATAAAAAACAGACAAGACTCAATTAAAGTGGTACTATGATCAAATTTGTACCCCTTGATATTTTAGGTGTATTACATAAAATTCCAATAGACCTTTTTACCGATACGGTGGCCATCTTGAATAAATTAATTATAAATATTATTATGGGATGCTGAGGGGGCATCAAAGGAGGCGTGTGTGTAACTCTGTTTATTCTCATTTTATTTCGATCATCTCAAATATTTCGGCAAAAGTAAGCTTCTACAAAGATAAAAAACGGCAAAAGGCGATCGTTGTGCCGTATTTGGATACAATAATGATCGTAGATTTCCCGAAAAGTATGTGATTAAAGACCATACCACATTTTGGCCCTGCAAGAATCCAAACAAGTTTAATGATTGGACCAGAAGGCTTAACAGGAAGAGTTTCAAGGTGAGCGAACGGACTAAAGTTTGCACAAATCATTTTGAAAAAAGGAAACCCATGAGTTGATTTTCTCATGGTCATCTTAGCTAGTGGTTTTGCTTGTGGCAGCGTACTCACGATGTTGGTGGCAGAGGCGGCAGTGGCCATACTCCAAATAATAAGTTGACGGAGTTGCAGCCTCAGTTTACCATGTAATTTCTTTGATACAATTTGGATAACCATGCTTAATGACCAATTGACACCTGTCAAAGCAATGTATCCACTGACCAGCATCACGTGACCATATCGTGGGCTCAAGTTGAGAGCTCATTAAGGTCACTTCTTTTTTTGAAGTTTACCACTGACCAAGTGCTGGTTTTCGATTGGATTGTGTGGGTTACAAAACTCAAATCAAATCTATATATTATTTATTAAGGACAACCTTAAAGTACTACAGCACTGTTATCAATAGTGCCCTGCTGGCTGAAAGATATAAATTAAAACCTTCAAAGACTTAACAACCTTACAAGTAAAAATCATCCATTATGCACTCTTAAGGTGGCTCCCTAGAGTTATTACGAAACATCCTCCCTATAGAGCGCGAGTTAGGAAAGGAAACGTAGTTAATTTTTCTTAAAGTGTTCCCCTTAGAAATTTACCAGTATGGGTACTGTTAAAATAAGGCTTATGTTTTGGTTGTCAATTTTTGGATTAAGGCCGTTACCATGGTAACATCTCATATAATGACAGGCAGATATTTTCCTCATTTTGACTTAAACTCCTTAATATTTAAAATTTTTTTCATATTTCGCCACATCATGGAAATGATATTGCCTGACATTTTGAACTGGTAAAAAGTCAAGGTTGTTCAGACGGTTTTTCCAATATTCTGTAATTTCTCACTATTCTAAATGTATGAGATTAGCTCTGACAGATTTTAACAAAAATATGGTATTTTATAGGAATTGTATGTGGCTACAACTGAGCCAAATTTTAAAAAAATGGGAAACGCATGAAACTTATCATTTATTTTCTCACGTGACGTCATAAAAATCAGAAAAACACGCGTGGTATCGCCCGTGGATATTCATTTTGGCGCGCGCTCATGTGATGCCATGTATCGCGTGCGAGAAAGCAAGAGTAAATTAGAGCTCTTTTAGCGGTTATTTATAGAGCTTTTTTGTCATATTTTTTTGGCCCTAGCCTAAAACACATGTTTGAACGGAGTCTGAAACTATTGCACCTTATACCGAAGTGATTTAACGCCTTTCAAGTGCTGAAGTGATTTCGTTTCTGCTTAGGGTTACTTGCGTCATTTTTGAACGCGCGATTAATACTGACGTTTGGCAGGCAATGGTAGCGCGCGCTATTGAGTCTCAGTAAAACTTTAGGGAGCCACCTTAAATAACACTCTAGATCCCTGACTTTCAGCCCCTAACAAAACCTGGATTGGTATTCATTGTCTGCACCTGGGAAAGGACATTAAGGGTTATGGTCTTGCAGTTGCATATCAAATTTGAACTTTTTTCATATCAAGAACCAGGATATACATGATAGTCTCTCATTGTAGGCTGACCCTCACTGATTATAGATGGCTTATATACATACATAACAAATATCTTTTCTTCAGATTGTCTTAGCAATTGTTTCAACATCGACCTCTTGATGAAAGTGTTATGTAGGGTTTGTAATGCAGCTGATTGCATGCAATCAGTAAGAAACATTTTAGGTACAAAGGACGACATGATGTATTCAACAAAAGAAAAATAATAAAACATGTAGTTGATTAAGACCGTAGCTTTATAGGTAATAAGAGTTTCTTTGGATAGGAAGATCAAGAGGCAGATAAACCAGAGGAATCAAATATTCAGCAAGATAATGCTGGTCACAATCCTTCTGCCATAGCAAATGCTTCACCAGCCAATGCTGAATCCAGTAGTGGGGAAAGTCGTCCAAAGGACAGAGAGGACGTGTCTAACAACGGGAACAGCACCCTACTAAGCAATGGTAACATATTAAGATCTAAAGGGAGACTAACGTGAAATAAATAACTATCCCTCTAAATACACATGTACTTTGTTGATCAGCAGACCTATGATGCTATATTATGTTGCCCTCCCTGTGTTGGTAGATTTTCCAGTCATGTGCATGCATTTATATATGTTTCTTTCTGTTTGTATAGAGTCTATAAAATTAATGTTCTTTAGGCAGATATCTAACAATAGATCGTTTTCACTGTCACGCAGTAAGAAAATAAATCGAAAACCATTTAGTGGATAAAGTCAAGAAATTGTGATCTTATTGGATATGAATAAACAAGACACTTGTGCAAGTTTTACGTCTGTGTGTTTCCCCAAACCGGAGATATTCGTCGAAATGTTTCGCAGAAATTTACAGGGCTTAGTATGGAAACGCCATGTTAGTGCACATCAGATGTACACCAACATGGCGGCCGAAATGCAGTGTAAACATCTGGAAGTTACTTTGGCTATCTAGGCGACTGATTATCTTTACTGCACAAACAAGCAATTACATAAACACTTTTCCTAATGCTCTAACTTCTAAAAAAGCTACAAATCATGAGATAGGTATATATTTTTCGACAAATGCGATCGTAGCTTTGTGTCACGCACAGCCATAACTCTGAAATTCAAAATGCTCTGCTTTCCAAATGAAGCACGCTATTGAGCTGTAAAATTGTAAACAGATATAAATATACCGTCTCTTATGCCTGATGAGGATAAAAACTTTGGTGGCGCTTTAGATTTGGATTTTAGAAAGCGATGACGTCATGTGAAAACGATCTATTTACAATTATTTACAATTATATAGTATATTCTTGTACACTTTATAATATATATCCCTGCATGAAGAACAGTAATGGTGACCACCACGATCCTCTAAACCGCAACAAGACCGAATTCGCCGACAAACGTTCTTTTAACCAGGACTGAAGAGCCATTACATTTCCTAGTTTGACTGATAACTGAACCATTGTAACCTTCGTTTTAGAGATGCTCATATGGGGAAGCTCCTTATCCTTTTATATACTGTTCGTGACGTAAAGGTAACCTTTCAACATTAAGCTTCTATAGAAGATGGCACCCCTTCCATGTGCCTACAGTAACCACAATCCATCCCTTTTCTTTACATTTGGAACTGTTAACTCCTAAAAAGTCCGACTGAACTAGCTGTTTGGAATGATTGTCCAAGATATTTTGGCATTTTCTCTACCCTTTCTGTACTTCAACTGGTAGCTACTGGTGACATTTCTACCATATTTATATACACTGTACCTCTAGCTGGATAAAGGTACCCCTTTTGGGCAAAGCCTCCCCTTATATTCAAGTGTAATATGGTCGAAGTCCCCCCCTTCCCCCCTGAGTTCCCCTTGCTCTCTAAATTTTTTTTATATTCTTCAGCAAGGAGAATCTTGCCCTATGCAGGTGTCGCAGTGGCAACTGGTACTGCAGCTGTGTTAGCCGCTCCAGTGGTTCTTAGTGCTGCAGGCTTTACTACTGCAGGTGTTGCTGCTGGATCAGCTGCAGCATCTATTCAATCAGCAGTTTATGGAGGCTACGTAGCTTCTGGAAGTGCGTTTGCATTGGCACAGAGTGCAGGAGCTGCTGGTATTGGAGCAGCTGGAAATGCTGCCATTGGTGGGATTGCTGGAGGGATTGGTGCCTTAGGAAAAGGGATATTTGTATGTCTCGTTTAAAAATCGTTTAATGTTCATGTTTTTAAATGTTTACGGACGTGTTGTATTATGGTATTTTCATATTGATTGAGCGTAATTGTATTCAGCGCATGTAGTATTGTTTTAAAGTAATCAAGGTTTAAAATAATGTAAACTACTTTGCACTGAGCACATATGAACTCAGTAAAATGATCTTGCCCTCCATGAGTTCTCAGTTCAATGGATAGAACACCCGCCCGGAGTTCAGGAGGTCACGGGTTCGATTCCTATCGGGGACTCAGATTTTTTTTTGTCCTGTAACTGATCGTGAATTAAGTCAAAACTTTGACAGAGTCCGATAAAAGCACAATTTTTTTTACATATTTCGAAAACCAACAACGCTGAATTGTAACCAGTTTACCGAAATTTTCGGAGCCCCTCTGATGGCGTCGTGTAGCTCTTTGTACTTGTAGTTTTATCGACAATAAGAATTAGACAATGAGCGCGTGGGTGAAATCTTGTTGCAAGTTCGATGTTTTTAGTGGTAGGTATAGTTTGTAGTCCAAACAGAACTCAGGGATTTCGGAAAACACAACAAGATATTTATTCCACACGAACGCAGTATTTCCACACAGGACTTCTCAACAAGCACACGCTAGGCTTGTAACTACACTTGACTTTAAACACACGGCCTCTTGCCAAATATCCACGTAACCTCTGTTACACTTCACAAACACGACCTCTGTCGATTACACGCGACCTTCGTCACACTTCAGTACACACTACTTTAAAACTCCTGGGAAATTAAACCATCTAAACACTACACCGATTTACTTATATACTTTACAGCAAAACGTTCTAGAACTTTCCGGCTATACTAAATAAAGTATCATTACAATATAAACTATTTACAGCAGCAGACGTAAACGACTAAAATAAATTGCTTAGTCACCGTGACAAGGCTAATTAAATATGCACGAAACTTCTAGATCAAATTAGCATACACTCGAATGTTCCAAGTGACGCAAGTCGCGCCACAATTTTTCGTAACAAATCTGATGATGTAAAATTGAGTACAGACCCATTCCAATGACGGGAGAGGCGGGTATAAATTATACGTGGGGCTTGTTAGGGAAGAGGTTTAAAAGTAAGGGCGACTAATTAGGTGCTTTGAAATGTACAGCATGAGCTTACTAGCAAAATCTGACCTTACCATGGCCCTACTATGATAAAAACCCACCCAGGATATTGAGGGAACCAGATAAAAGCTGGTAAATCACCAACCGTGAGGTTTTACATCGTCTAATAAACCAAAATAAGATAGAACTCAACTGGATAATATTCGTCGCCATTCTGTGTATACCAAATTTCTGCCGGTAGTTTCTGGGCTTGCCGGTTGTTCGTTTATCTCGTTTATTTGTCCAAATTGTAGATTGTATATGGTATTTATATAAGCTCTAATTACATTTTCAGAATTGGCTTCGTACAGGCATAAAGCTGTTGATTTGCGGTTGGGGCAGTGAAGCACGCGTTTTTGCCAGTATTGCATCATCTGTGAAAGGTACTGAAGTTCGCGTTCTCCCAGACCGCGGGAATGTGCCAACGAACGACTTCAAGATTACTTTTCATCGAAATGGAGAAAAACCAACTAGTATTACATGTAAACCTCCTCAAATAGCGCATAACCCAGAGGATGCCATGAAAGGTGTTGATATCGTGGTCTTTATGCTGCAGGACTCTTCTCTTAAAGATTTACTTCATGCCCTGAGACCTTACATCAAACCAGGCGTACTAATAGTCGGCCTACCAGGGGGACCAGGGTTCGAGTCCCAGGTGCGTGAAGCACTGGGTGATGTAATGCAGCAATGTACGATCATGAATTTTGAGTCATCACCATGGATCTGCTGTAGCACTGAGTTTGGTGTTGACTGTGAGGTGTTTGCCACCCAGGAGATCTTATTGGGAACCATAAAGGTAAGTAGCTCACTTTTAATTACCATTAGTTTGGTAGGCTTAAACCATTACAATGTGAGGAAAGTTCACGTGTTGAAACCTAAGTGAAAACATTAGACCACGAGTGGTCCCTCTTTCGTTTAGTTCGTCAACCAAGACAGTAAATAAAACTTGTCTTGAGGAAAACAGTAAAATTTGTTTTCCCGAAAACTTCGATGTTTCCCCAAACAAGTT